>JAJIBD010003004.1:0-267356 GCA_021461705.1 Cryptotis parvus
AGTTAAAGTATCAACAATATTTTCTGTTAAAAACACATTTGAAATTTAATAATGATCTCAAAGTTATTTCAATATTATATTCAGAAGAGTATAATGAATATACTTGTTCTGTATATTAGGATACAAAATACATCCTAAGTTCTGCATGTTTTGTGCAAATATTTGCACATGAAATTTTTATGGCAGAATTTGGCACCTCCAAAGCACCTAGCCTTAGATTTTCAGAGGTTACGCCTATTTATATCTATGAGTAATTGAATCAGAACAAGTGCAAAGATAATTAATTTAAATAAATTTACATCTGTAAAATATTATCTTTATTTCTATTAACTTAAAATTGTAAATCATAAAAAATTATCACTAAAATGTTAGAAAAATCAGTTTTGAAGCTTTTTTGAAGTTAATATTTCTTAAATGCTAAGCATTTAAATAATGCAGAAAGATTAACATGGATGGTATTTTCATTATTTCTTCTGAATTTGTTAGTAGGTAAAGAAAAATGTCCTCTTCCCCCATTTTAATGACAGAGGAAATGTTTAATACCATCAACAACAATGCCTCCACCTCTCATCTAAAAAAGAACAAATAAATCACACAATTGCCTTTGTGGACAGCCTCATCCACCACCACCCACCCTCCTTTTTTGTAATGCAAGTAGTTAAAGTCATTAAAAATTCAGCATTTTATGTCATGAGCCACAGGTGGGAAGGCAGTGTGATTACACTGTGTGGAATGGCAGAGATGATTAGAATTTCGATGTTTCTCCACTACTGTTTCCGTAGCAAACCTCTATACAATGACACAGGCATCGTCTGTGTTTACATTCTGTAGCTGTGTCCTTATTCCCATTCTCCAAACCCACTACAGCAAATCCTTATTTACTTCCTGGCAGAAACTAAAAATTAAAGATGTATAATGTGAAGATTCAATCTTAGCATCTCTTGCCCTGCAGGCTAGCAGTTCCTTCACAATTATAATTATGATGGCAAATGTTGTCATTAAGTTTCCTACACAATGTGAGCTCTAGTTCCTTTGAAATCTCACAAAATAGTTGTACATAGATAGTGCTAGAAAAGGAATGAATGGAGCAGGAACAACAAGAATTACTTTACATACTAGTAATAACAGTTTAGTTATCAAAACAGAACTGAACAAGAATGCCTTTATACTGTTCTTTGACAAATTTAGCCTCCTAGGGTTCTAATAATCAGAGCCTATGGTTCAGGAATGCAAGGTAGCATTCAGCTCCTTGCCTGTATACTCATTTCAAAGAGAATCATTCAAACCAACATCCACCCTGTCAAGGATCTCGACTTTGAGCTGCTAATGTAGAATAAAAATCAATATAAATTTTGATCATATGATGAATATTTACTTCTTTCTTTGGTGTTTGGGGATTCAGAATTGAAAAGTGCTGAATCAAGTCATTTTATTTTTTTGTGTTTGTGCCAACACCAATTTACTACCCTCCAGAAAGTTCCTGAACAAGATGTCTCAGGTGGCATGCGTGTTGGTTTTTCCTGTCAATCACAGCATTATGTCAGTAGGGAACTATAATCATTTCCCTTTCATACTCTTAGTGCTCCAAAAAGGAATATTTTGATTATTTCCTTGGAAAAGGTAAACTTTCTCATTTATAAGCCTCAGTGTCTGTTGTTTTTGGAATTCAGTTGAGCCTAGTGATATGATCTATTAGAAGTTAAACACTTTATCTTAGGCTCCAAGGGTCATGCACATGAGCAGAGTTTGAAAATGGGTTTTTCTGCAAGCAAAATTCAGTATCACATCCCAGACAAAGAGCTTTTGTAGAAGCTGCCATCTTTCTCCATGTATTTTCTGAAACATAACAAGAAAATATCAACTGCATTAGTAGACCACACACACACACACACACACACACACACACACACACACACACACACACACCCTATCTTTGCCTTTTTTATTATGAATGAAAAATTGCATTACAGACAAATAACCCTTAACAGCTTGGCAATTAAAATGTGATTCCATATGAGTACAGCAGCACATCACATGAATTTTGATACATATAATAAAAACTTATTCTTATAGAATGTTTCTCTTTTGTTTTATTGTTTGTTGGTTGATCTTTGGGCTATGCCCTGTGGTGCTTACTCCTGGCTCTATGCTCAGGGATTACTCCTGGCAGGCTTATGGCATTACATGGGGTGCTGGAACTTGAAATCAGGTTGGGGGAATTGAAGGTAAGTGCCCTTCCTGCTGTAATATCACTCTGGCCCCACCAATTATTTTTAAAATAGTTTTTTCCCAATTTGAAAATGACAAAATGGTTTGCAAGCCCCATAAAGGTAAACTATGCTTACTTTAAAAAGTAGCTTCACATAGACAGTAAAAAAAAAAAGATTTAATATTGAGACATTTCTGTTGGTTTAGCAAGTTCTATGTAAGTTAAGTAAAAATGGCAGCAACTGCCTTTCTCAAGGATGATATAGGATGAACAATCAATAGATATTTTGTAGACAGATGTTTTAAATAAAACAAGTATTTCGATTGCTAGATACCTAGCTAGATATGAAGGCAATTATAGGCTGTCTTTGTTAAATTACATTTTTCATTTTTTTTTTTGTGAGGGGAAAGAAGAATAATTCTGGAAATAGGACCAACAGGAAATGATCCTATATCTAAAACAGCTGGAGACTGTAACTAATATGAATTTACTTGAAAATAAAAATGCTGTGTGCCTCTGGAGACATGCAGAGACTTGCCATAAAAACAGATAATATTATAAAAGTATTTAAAAGGAGGGAGAAGACATTTCATCGAGATATTACAGTGAGATGTGATCCACTGATGAATGAGAAATATTTGAAGATGAAGAAAAGAAAAAAGTCAGAAAAGTTCCTATCAAATTTAAATATTTTATTTAAACTCATTTTGAGGAAACAGCAAGTAAAACAATTTATAACTAAAATATGAATTCAATGAGAAAATATTAAAATATACTGTATAAGAAAAATCCTTTACTTTAGAAATATTGTCATCTCTGTTTCTAAACTATCATAAGAATGTGAAGGCAAGTAATTATGTTAAATTATTAACATAAATTATTAACATTATGGACAGAGAGATAGTACAGCACAGTGGGTAAGGCACGTGCCTTGTGCACAGTCTTCCTGGTTTCAAGCTCCAGCACCACATATGGTTCTCAAAGCCCCACTAGGAGTGGTCACTGAGCTTAGAACCAAGATTAAGTTTAGAGAACAGCTAATTATGGCCCAAACTCCCCATCAGAATAACAAATATTAAAAACAAGGGTAAAGGCATGCCTTGGAAAATCCTTCCAAATCTGGATATCCATCTCTCATCTATGCCAAAGACTTGCTCTTGCCTTGCACATATAAACACATACACACTTGTGCACAAAACTAAGTCATTCCCATGTGTCTGTATCATCTTTATGACTATGCACATGGATTAAAGTTGGCTTGTTGCTTAGTTGTTCCTGAAAATGCTCACCTACTCATTGTTATTCTACCTTGAGGAGGCTTATAAGCAAATACACATTATTTCCTTCCAATGACTTGATTCCTATCTGAAAAGTATTTTGTTATTTTAAGAATAGGTTAAACAAGATTATATTCTCTTACTTTTGCTTATATCAGTTATATATTTTTCTGCTCTTTATTTTAGAACCAGAGACTAAAAAAATAAAACTTTGTCACCTATGCCAAAAGAATAGTTAAATAAGAATACCTAAATAATACTCTGTCCAAATTTGACTGTCCAAAGCAGACAAATTTCAGTAAAGATAGTTCCATTGTTATCCTATATTCCCATCATTATCTATCCTACCCTTATGTAAAACAAATTAGTACATATAGGTATTAGACACTATAATTTAAATATATTTTGTGGAAAGATTTAACATCAATGCAAACAGAATTTTTTATTTAAAAAATACAAACATTCTCCTGGGTATCGTGTTTTGTTTTGAGGGGGAGCCTGATTTCTCTGTATTTGCTGCCCTTAAGTCCTCCTGAGCTGCTCTCAGCCTTGCTTTCACACACCAGCTATAATATGCTTCTTTCAATTCCTCAATTAATCCATTATTTCCCATTTTAGAAATGGGGTTTGCTCTGCTAAGAACTTTTTCTCCTTTGTTCACAGGCCTATCTCCTGATAATCTTTAGGCCTCAGTATATATGTTAATTTTAATCTATTTTGTTATATTTGGTCATAACTGGTATTGCTCAGGGCTTACTCCTGTTCCAGGGATTGAACCTAGGTCAGCTGTGTGTGAGGAAAGTGCATTAGCCATTGTAATACATCTCCATTCCCATTCGATCTCAGTTAAAATTGTTGTTAACTCTGTCTTTGATCACTTTATCTAAGATAGGCATTTCATATAATTATATTTCTTCCTCCCCATCTTTTTCTTGGATGTTATTATATTTCTCCAAAATATTTATGATATTCAGAGTTCTATTTGACTGAACAATTGTTCTATTTGCATTCTTTCTTCAACTGATCCATGTCCCATGGAAATGTTTATCCCAGAAAAGTAGGGTCCTCATCATTCTTGTTCATAATTGTAACTCTACTTTCCAGAAAATTGTGTGCAGAATGAACAAGTGAGAAAGAACTGGGTGAGCTGTTCCATGGCAATTCATAAATGATCTTAGTAGGAGAACTGAATAGGGGTGATATCTGTGTAAAAGACAGAGAGTTTTGGTCAGAGCTGACAAATAGCTCAGGATGTGAATCTGAGTAATAACACTCAAATGATCAGAGTGATAATACAGTGGGTAGGGCATTTTCCTTGCCTGCAGCCAACCCAGGTTCTATCCCTGGCATCCCATATGGTCCCCTTAGTGCAGAGCCAGGAATAACCCCTGAGCATCGCTGGGTGTGACTAAAAAAAGACCAAAAAAAGTCTATCATGTTTAGGGCCAGAGCGATAGTCCAGCAGGTAGGGCATTTGCCTTGCACGCGGCTGGCCCATGCCAGCCTGGGTTCGATACCTGGCATCCCATATGACCCCGATCACCGCCAGGAGTAGTTCTTGAGTGCAGAGCCAGGAGAAACCCCTGAGCATCCCCGGTGTGACACAAAAAAAGCAGAAAAAAAAAGTCTATCATGTTTATTGAAATCAGAAGGAAAAGGACAGATATAGAACAACTGCATTTATCTACGGGATATAAATATATGCCAGTGTTCTACTAATTGTTGGAAATTGTAATGCCAGACTAGAACTGAGCATTGAAGGTAGGTAAAACGATATACATGATGATAATCTGTAAATGTATATATGGCAAGCCACAATGTTAGAGAGATGAAGAACGAGGAGGAGGAGGAAGAGGAGGAGGAGGAGGAGAAGGAGGAGGAGGAGGAAGAGGTGGAGGAGGAAGAGGAGAAGGAGAAGGAAAAGGAGGAGAAGGAAAAGGAGAAGGAGGAGGAGGAGGAGGAGGAGAAGGAGAAGGAGGAGGATAAGGAGGAAGAGGAGGAGGAGTAGAAAAGGAGAAGGAAAAGGAGAGGGAGAAGGAGAAGGAAATGGAGGAGAAGAAGGAGGAGGAGGAGGAGAAGGAGGAGAAGAAGGAGAAGGAGGAGAAGGAGATGGAGGAGAAGGAGAAGGAGAAGGAGGAGCAGAAGCAGAAGGGAAGGGAGGAGGAGAATAAGAAGAAGAAGAAGTAGTAGGAGGAGGAGGATAAGAAGGAGGAGAAGGAGGAGGAGGAGGAGGAGAAGGAGGAGAAGAAGGAGGAGGAGAAGGAGAAGGAGAAGGAAGAGCAGAAGCAGAAGTGGAAGTGGAGGAGGAGGAGAAGGAGAAGAAGAAGGGGAGGAGAAGGAGGAGGAGGAGGTGAAGGAGAAGGAGAAGGAGGAGGAGGAGAAGAAGGAGGGAGGAGGAGGAGGAGAAGGAGGAAGGAGGAAGGAGGAGGAGGAGGAGGAGGAGGAGAAGGAGGAGAAGGAGAAGAAGAAAGAAGAAGGAGAAGGAGAAGGAGAAGGAGAAGGAGAAGGAGAAGAAGGGGAGAAGGAGAAGGAGAAGGAGAAGGAGAAGGAGAAGGAGAAGGAGAAGGAGAAGGAGAAGGAGAAGGAAAAGGAGAAGGAGGAGGAGGAGGAGGAGGAGAAGGAGAAGGAGGAGGATAAGGAGGAAGAGGAGGAGGAGTAGAAAAGGAGAAGGAAAAGGAGAGGGAGAAGGAGAAGGAAATGGAGGAGAAGAAGGAGGAGGAGGAGGAGAAGGAGGAGAAGAAGGAGAAGGAGGAGAAGGAGATGGAGGAGAAGGAGAAGGAGAAGGAGGAGCAGAAGCAGAAGCGAAGCGGAGGAGGAGAATAAGAAGAAGAAGAAGTAGTAGGAGGAGGAGGATAAGAAGGAGAAGGAGAAGGAAGAGGAGGAGGAGAAGGAGGAGAAGAAGGAGGAGGAGAAGGAGAAGGAGAAGGAAGAGCAGAAGCAGAAGTGGAAGTGGAGGAGGAGGAGAAGGAGAAGAAGAAGGGGAGGAGAAGGAGGAGGAGGAGGCGAAGGAGGAGAAGGAGGAGGAGGAGAAGAAGGAGGAGGAGGAGGAGAAGGAGGGAAGGAGAAGGAGGAGGAGGAGGAGGAGAAGGAGAAGGAGAAGGAGAAGGAGAAGAAGAAAGAAGAAGGAGAAGGAGAAGGAGAAGGAGAAGGAGAAGAAGGGGGAGAAGGGGGAGAAGGAGAAGGAGAAGGAGAAGGAGAAGGAGAAGGAGAAGGAGAAGGAGAAGGAGAAGGAGAAGGAGAAGGAGAAGGAGAAGGAGAAGGAGAAGGAGAAGGAGAAGGAGAAGGAGAAGGAGAAGAAGAAGAAGAAGAAGAAGAAGAAGAAGAAGAAGAAGAAGAAGAAGAAGAAGAAGAAGAAGAAGAAGAAGAAGAAGAAGAAGAAGAAGAAGAAGAAGAAGAAGAAGAAGAAGAAGAAGAAAAAAAGAATGCCTGCTATAAAGGCAGACTGGTAGAGGGGGAGGGTATCTTGGGATGTTGGTGGTGGAAAATGTGCACTGGTGGAAGGATGGATGCTGCAAAATTGTGTGACTGAAACCCAATCATGAACAGCTTTGTAAATCTCTATCTCACGATGTTATAATGACTTGTATCACTTGTCTTCCCGCTCATCGATTTGTTCGATTGGGCACCAGTAATGTCTCCATACATCCTGTCCCATGCTAGTTTAGTGCAAGGACTTCTTCTCGCCTCCAGGACCACGAAGAGCATGATATTATAATAAAAATAATAATATAATTAATTTTTATTTAATACAAAACTTTTAAAACAAATTTTAAAAAATTGTTTAAAAAATGATGGCACTACAAACCCTTCCTAAACTATGGCTATATAAATATCCTTCAAAGGGCTGATTTGACTAGGGGCCGCTAAGCTACTTTGTGTTTAAGAAATAGAATAGGATTATCTAAAAACTGCAAGTAAGAACTTTTCTGTGAAATATTGTATGTAATACATATTTAATTAAAAGTCAAGTTACTTAAATTTAGGAAGTCTCTATAGTTCCTTAACCCTGGAACACAAAAACCCACTTGAACTAAAAGAAGCAGAAAAATATCACATTCTAGACAGCAGTGGGAATAATAATTTTCAAAGTCATAAGAGGGAAAATCATTCACAACATAAAACTGCTAGGATATGAAAGTTCAAGGTACCAAAAGTAAAGGAAAATAATAAATGGTCAAGTTCTCTAAAATTAGCTCATAGAGATTCCAAACTTGATTGTTATTAATCAAAGGGGAGAGACAGAGAGAACAATTTACTTTTATTTTATCTAAACCTTTTCAGTTGCTATAGGGGCAATACCCAGAAGTCCTTGAGAGTCACGTTTTCTTGCTTTAAAAAATTAGAAATAATAAAGAACAAAAGGTTTTTAGTTGTCATTCTTCAGAATAAAAGTCAAATGTCTTAACACAGTATGTGAATACCAGTCAGGGAGGGATCCTAGTCCATATTTCCCAGCACCCTAAATGTATGCCCTTTCTCTGACTAAAGCAAAAGCTACTTATACTCAGGTCAGACTAAAACCAATCTCCCAGATACATAACTTTGCCATCTCTCACTGAAGCTCCACAGCCCACATGTTCTTCCAGGTTTACTTAACTTCCACCTCAGTTGAATTCCCGGACACAAGGTCTGTTCTAAAGCATATGCATTTTTCTACTGTTTACAGATACTCGTGATTCTGCTCTCCTCTTACATTTGAAATGTACAAGAATAGGGTAGACGTTTGATTGATTTTGAAATCACAGATTCCCGGTACACAGTAGACATTCAAAGGGTATTCACTGAATGAATGAGGCAAAGAGATGGTCTGCAACAGCTTGTTGCTGTCTAGAAAGAGTTGACGATATCATTTAAAATCCTCTTTAAAATATGAGTCAGGAAAAAGATCAAGATAAGCCTAGAACACTTGTACCTGAAAGCAAAGAAGCTCTTATTCACTAATGGGGTTATGTCAAAATTACACAGAGCCATAATGAAGAGGCAAATTTGGGACAATATAAACATCACAAAGAAGAATAATTGTTATTCATTGTAGATTTTGAGTACAATAAAATCAATACATCTATAGTTATACTCAAAAGAAGGAAATTTTAAAAAATGCAACTAATACTTTACCACAAAAATTGGTAAGAGGGGACATTATGTATTTCACTTGTATTTTCAAGGAGAAAATATAGTTCATCATCTGAAGATGATGAAGTATTACATGAAAAATACCAGTTAAAATGTAGAGTAGGCCCAGGAACTGCCCGGGAACCAGTATGCAGAGCTTCAAGCGGCTGGGGAGACTGGAGCCAGGCTCGCGCCGAGCCCAGCTGATGATGGGATCCCGAGGAGGGCAGATGGGTTTTGGGTGTTGGCCCATCGCCTCTGGGGTCCCGGAAGCAGCCAGATGAAACTCGCCCATCACACTAGCCACCATCTTCGCTGTCCGGACGCTGAGAAACTGACCCACGAACAGATCAACTGAGCAAGACCAGTTCGAGCCCAGGTAGGCAGCTCCCAGAAGCGGGAATCACTGGGAATTCGCCAGATGGAGTCAGGGTTAAGCCACTCCCCTCCTCCATTTTGCCGAGCCTGGTGGACCCGCCCAGGAACTGCCCGGGAACCAGTATGCAGAGCTTCGCAAGCGGCTGGGGAGACTGGAGCCGGCTCGCGCCGAGCCCAGCTGATGATGGGATCCCGAGGAGGGCAGATGGGTTTTGGGTGTTGGCCCATCGCCTCTGGGGGTCCCGGAAGCAGCCAGATGAAACTCGCCCATCACACTAGCCACCATCTTCGCTGTCCGGACGCTGAGAAACTGACCTACGAACAGATCAACTGAGCAAGACCAGTTCGAGCCCAGGTAGGCAGCTCCCAGAAGCGGGAATCACTGGGAATTCGCCAGATGGAGTCAGGGGTTAAGCCACTCCCCCTCCTCCATTTTGCCGAGCCTGGTGGACCCGCCCAGGAACTGCCCGGGGAACCAGTATGCAGAGCTCGCAAGCGGCTGGGGAGACTGGAGCCAGGCTCGCGCCGAGCCCAGCTGATGATGGGATCCCGAGGGAGGGCAGATGGGTTTTGGGTGTTGGCCCATCGCCTCTGGGGGTCCCGGAAGCAGCCAGATGAAACTCGCCCATCACACTAGCCACCATCTTCGCTGTCCGGACGCTGAGAAACTGACCCACGAACAGATCAACTGAGCAAGACCAGTTCGAGCCCATATCGGCCAGCGCATGCGGCCGCGCGGTCCACTAAAATAGTGAAACAGTAATGTCATTTAATGCACTGTATTCCACGAAGAGCAGGAAAGTTTGTCGGGAAGGAGATATAGAGACGAAGGAAATGACATACAGAATCTGCCGGGTGGTTGGGGGTGCGGTAGGGGGGAGGGAGGTGGGGACATTGGTGATGGTAGATGGGTTTGGGTGGAGGGATGGGTGTTGGAACACTGTGGATCCAAAACTCTACATGAGCATCTTTCAATTGTATGTCTAAAATGGTGTAATGATATTTGGGGGGGGAAAATAATAAAATTTAAAAAAAAAAAAAAAAAAAAATAAAATGTAGAGTAAATAAAATGATAAGAGAACTATATTCCCCAAAGGAAGTATTTATTTAATAAGACTCATCAATATATTGTAACACTAGTAAGCAAACATCAGATGGGAATTAACTATTCCTAAATGCCAAAGCACAGTCACCACAGATTATATGACAAGTGTAAGGGAAAATCTCATCGCCACAAGATACCAGGACTTTGAAATAAAATCATGGACAACCTGCTATAAGGGGATATATTACCTACTATATACCATATAACCTGATATAAAGAGACATATTATGCAGACATGCCTCAAATGATTAACTTAAATCATAAAATTTCTGGACCAGATACACAGTTCAAAAGAAAAAGGGTATGGAGGGGGAAAAAGTAGATAAAACTGTGATAATAATCAGACAAGTATTATTGCATCACATTGAGATTTAAAGGTTTCTGGGTCCTAGTTTGAGTAGTGTCTTAAGCCAAAGGAATGCATCGGAATAAAAGATGACTGAGAAATGAGAAACAAAATCATTTTAAACTAACATTAATTATATTGTGGTCTTCAATATGATACTCCCCTGAGAACCAGCCCTAAGAAAGAACTATTTTTAAAATTGACACACATGATTTTTAAAATTTTTTTTACATTTTATTATACCAATGTGAGATATACAATTGCAAAGATGTTCATGTTTGGGTTTCAGTCTTACAATCTTCCAGCACCCATTCCTCCACCTCTGCCCATTTCCCACCACCAATGTCCCCAATTCCCCTCCCCCCTAGCCTGCCTCTATGGCAGGTACTTTATCTCTTTTTCTCTTTCTCTCTCTCTCTTTCTTTCTCTTACACATTGTGGATTACAATACATACATTTATAGGTTATCATGTGCATCTTTTTGCCTGTATTCAATGCACAGTTCTAGGCTGGCATTATCATTTTTGACAATTATTAGCACACTGTTTCTTTCTCTTTCTTACCTAACCTCTGACTCCCATCCATTTGTGGTAGATTCCACCTTTGACAAGACCTCCTGATTCACATTTTGCCTGACTTTGGATATTGGTTTCATAGTATATATATCACAAATATATTGATTTGTAGGCGACCACTGGACGAGAGCCGTTACAGACTGGATCCCACGGGATGTCAAAAGATCACGTGGTCGCCCACCTACAAGATGGGTTAGACTTCTTCGTGAAGACCCTGAATGAAGCGGTTTGAGGCTCTTCGTATTCCTGAAGCAAGCAGATGCCATTGGGCTACACTGGCATGTGATAGGATCAAATGGAAATGTTACTGGCGCCCGCTTGCTTGAGCAAATCAATGAATAATGGGATGTCAAGTGATCAAGTGATCAAGTTATATCACAAACATGATTTTTTAGTCAGAACCCCACACCCAAAAGAAAAGTCTCATTTTATTAGACATTTAAGAATTATAAAATTTTATAGTTTACATAATTATTCACATTAATCTACTCTTATACAAAACAAATACTAATTTTGTCTTGTAACTTGTAGATATATGCAAATTAACTGGTTCTTTAGATGTGGTATTCCTGGGTTCCACTATCTCACACTATATGAGCATGCAACTCACTGGATCCCTAGATACAAGGTCAAGTCGTCAGTGAGAAAAGTGTTCTGCTAGATCAGAAACCACCTGTAATTGCATTCTGAAACTTTTTAACAATAAATCTTTTATGGTTTATGTGATTTCACTTACATTTTCTCATTTGATAATTTTATTAACCTGTGTTATCCTCAAGTAGACTGGATATTTTTATCCACTGAATGGGTACAAAGTCAGCAATCAAATTAATTTATTTTTCTGAGTTACATAGCTAAAGCCAGAGGCCCGGCTCCAAACAGTGCTGCTTCTTCAAACCACCCCAAGTAATCTCTCTAGCCAGCAATGCTGTGACTGCGATTTCAAGTCCCTAGTTGGTCCCTGACAAAGGCAAATAAAAGAGCCAAGGCCTGGCAGGAAGTCACTGAAGCACACACATCTGTCAGCTTCTGCAAGGCTCAATGTATGTGGCCGCGTGACTCTTGCACTCAATTAACTTTTTGCTCTGGTGTTTTTTTTTCCAGAAATGACACTGGCTCTGCCACGTCAGAAACTGCCCTTCTCTGTGTGTTCCTGGTCTTTCCACCCTAACTGCCTAGTCCTGCTCATTCACCCAATCGGGAATTCCTTTACTCACAAAATTCTGGGTTTGGGGAGCAATGTGGCCTCACATGAGGACCTTTTGCTTGCCAATTCTGATAGCCAATCAGTTTCACTATTTGTTATTAATAGAAAGAATTGATATTGAGCGATCATAGGTATCCTAAAACAGGAATTTGGGCATAGGGTTGCAGTGTGTGTACTGCCCTTGGCTTCTCTGAGTTCATTTTGTATTTGCCTTTCCTTTGTAGAAAGATGATCCCAGTTCAACTCTGGACTCTAGTTCTCTACAAACCTCCTCCTCTTTGAAATGCTTCTCTGGGGCTTTTGTGTAGTTCCCATGCACTAACTCATTTCTCCTCTGACTCCTCACCCTCTCAACCCCTCTCTTCCTCAGTGGATTCCAACTGTTCCCCTGATCACAGCTGCCTGCTGCTTCTAAGAGGACATCTGGACTGTCAATGCTTGGGAACAAAGATAGTCAGACCCTACTAAGAGTGAACTGTTCAATTTATTCACTTCCTTTTGTTGGTGTGAGCCTGGGGGACAGAGAGAGAATCAAGTTCTAGCCCAATGTCTGTGGGGAGCTAATGTTTAAGAGGAGAGATACGGCTGAACCTTATGAAAGGCAAACCTCTCAGCAGTCTCGTTTAATGTTCTCCATGACATATAGGTCAGGACAGCACCTGGAAATCCACAAATACCCTAATACCTGCTCAAGTTTCACTTTCCTTTTTGAAACATGTAGGATTTCATATGCCAACATGGTCTCCATAATGCAACCAAGGCATGATCTGATCACATGTGAAATAGCCCACATGGGTGATGCAACAGACTAAGTGAACTTTGTCTCACCCAGTTCTAGCCATCAGCCTCGAAGGAAACACAGATGTCACTATTCCTGCTCTGCAGTAGAACAGGAAGTTCTCTAAATGAAGTGTCATTCTTTCTATGAGGAGTCTTAAAAGACTATTAAAAATTAGGTGAAGGGCAAGAGATAGTACATGGGTTAAGAAACATGCAGCAGTCTTTAGTTTGATTCTTGGCATTGCAGAGTTCCACCACAAATTACTAGGAGCTGCTCTGAAGGGCTGAGCTCAGCCTGAGTGGCCTGGGGTAATATGTGCTCCTGCAGTGCCAGAGCAGCAGCACATCCTTGACCCTGACATGGAACCACCAACTGTACAGAATCACAGGAGGGAGACCTGGACTTCCCAAAAAACACTTGATGATCCCCCCCCCCACACACAGATAAATAAGTAAGTAAATAAATAAACAAATATAGCTGAGGACCAGAAAATAGCTCAAAGGATTGGCATGCATGCTCGGCACATGCTAAGAAGCACAGATTTATACTCCTAGTCCCACTGCCACCCTCCACCCCCAACATTGCCAGAAGTGGTCCTGGTAGTTCTCGAGGACTGGGCCATCAGACATGCACAGCTGCAACAGGGAGGATCTCAAGGAGACAGGATATTATTATCCAATTCTGGGGTCTCCGGTGAGTAGGGCAGATGGGGAGAGGGAAAGGGAAAGGAAGAGAAGAGAAGAGGTTAGGCAACCCTTCTGAGAAAGTGGGGGGATAAACATTGAGACACGGACTCTAAATTATTTAAATTATCATATTATCATAAATTATTTAAATTATCATATACAAATATTTCAAGCCCAGGAATGCTTGAGCCTAAGACACAGGTACACCCGGCAGAGCAGAAACCAGCTTTCCCCATTGAACCCCGTGCATTCCATGGACCACGAGAGCAATTTCCGACCCAAGTCCAACATCCCGATGGAAGCCTCGAGGAGCCCAGAGAAACCTCCACACCTTGCTGGCAGCGATCTTCCAATCCACACTCTGCAGCTGGTAAGATCTCCACCTAGCATATTAATCCAGTCTCCAGCCCACAGATTAATCCAGTCTCAGCCCGGCTTGTCAGAAACCCAACCTACAAGGACCCACCCTGCAGAGACCCGCCCTTCAGAGGAGAGTATTTCAAGCCCAGGAATGCTTGAGCCTAAGACACAGGTACACCCGGCAGAGCAAACCAGCTTTCCCTATTGCGCTGCGGCCAATGCGAGGCCACGCGATTTTCCTCCAAATTACCATAAATATTCTACCCACCCCTCTGAGAGAGCCCCACAAAGTAAACAGAATATAGCACCCGCATGGCAGAGCCTGGCAAGCTGTCAGATGCATGTTCAATATGCCAAATCCAGTAACAAAAATGTTTATTTTCCTGACCCCGAAAGAGCCCTTAATACGGCAGCAGTAAGAAAGGCGAACAAGCACTGCCTGATAAAATTTCACGGCCATCCTAGGCTGCCAAAACGAGGACTAAAATGACTGTCTGTACATTGACTGCACGTACGCTGGCATTGGAAGCATATATTGAGGATCTGATGGTGCAAGCACAAAAGATCAAGTACAACATCATTGGTCTGACTGAGACGAGGAGGCATCAGATGCATCATGCTGTATTTGACACCGGAGAAGAATTGTTCCTTGGAACATGCGATGAAAGAGGTGTCAGTGGCGTTGGTGTACTTGTCAATACGAACATGGCTGTCAACATTGATTAATTTAAATGTCTAACAAACCGAATAGGACGATTACACTTGAAGAGATGTGGCCCACTGCCAGTAATTTCTATCTTCATTGTCTATGCACCAACATCCACATACAAAGAAGATGAAATTGAGAAATTCTACATGGAATTGGAGGAGTTCTGTAAAAAAAGATCACACCTTCTACATGATTTTAATGCCAAGATAGGACTGAGAAGATCGGCTGAAGAACTCCACATCGGGACCCATGGCCTAGAATGGAACAAACAGGGTGAGAGACTATCTGAGTTCATCATGTCCACCAAGACCATTCATGGGAACTCACAGTTTCAGAAGGCTGAAGCAAAACGTTGGACATGGGAATCTCCTGGGGGACAGTTCCACAATGAAATTGACCACATCACCTTCAATCGACGGTTTTGTCTGACCGATGTAGCTGTCATCCCCAAATTCCAAACTGGATCAGACCACTGCCTCCTTCGTGCAAAATTCTACTTCCCACAACAGGGAGAAAAGGCTGCAAAGTTTAAGAAGAGAACTCCCAGAACGACCACCAAGTGGGAACTCTTTGGCACCATTTCAGCAACGTGGGAAGATACCATCATTGACAACATCGATGAAGAATACAACCGACTGGTTCAGCACCTCCATGATTGTGCGAAGAATGCCGAGAGAGAGAAAGACACAAAAGGACGCTTGTCTTCAGAAACTCTTGAGCTCATTCGCCAACATGGCAAGGCGCGAGCCTCAGGAGACCAAATGCTAACGTCCAAGCTTGCTAAATGGTGCAGAGAAGCAATAAAAGAAGACCTCAAAGACAGAAGAGCAGAAATACTGGAAGATGCAGCAAAGCTGGGAAAAGCATTCGCACCGCCCGCCTGTCCTTCGCCAACTATAAGACCAAGATGACTGTCCTCCGACACCCTGATGGACCTATCACGTCTTCCAGAAAGGCAATGGAGAAGATTATCTAGGACTTCTACTCAAATCTTTTTGATACTCACATCCACCTGCCCACATACCAAATTCCACAGGATGGATATGTCATTCCCAACGTTCTCCCTTCTGAAATCCGACATGCTATCTTGTCGGTAAAGAAGGGAACAGCACCAGGCCCAGACAAAGGCAGACCCGAACACCTGAAGAATCTGCCATCGGTACTCATCAATACACTAGCTCGGCTCTTCACACGCTACTTGTCCGAATGCAAGGTGCCTCCCAATGGAAAACCAGCAGGACAGTTCTACTGTTCAAGAAGGGAGACATTCACGACATCAGCAACTATCACCCCATCTGCCTGTTGTCATTCATCTACAAGCTGTTTACACGAGTCATCCTGAACAGGATTAGCAGAACACTAGATGAAGGACAACCATGCGAGCAAGCAGGTTTCGGAAAGGTTTCAGCACAATAGACCATATCCACACAGTAACCAAGCTCATTGAGGTTTGTAGGGAGTACAAGATGCCACTCTGTCTGATATTCATTGATTTACAGAAAGCCTTTGATTCTGTGGAGACTGAAGCAGTCGTAGAAGCCCTAGCCAAACAGGGTGTTCAAACCCAATACATCAAGATCCTTCGTGAGCTGTATTAAGGATTCACTACCAGTATCTCACCATTCTACAAAGAAGTGATCATTGATGTCAAAAGAGGGGTTCGACAGGGTGATACCATTTCACCAAAACTCTTCAGCGCCACCCTCGAGAACATCATGTGACAATTAGAATGGGAAGGAATGGGAGTGAAGATAGATAGTCGGCAACTACACCACCTCCGCTTTGCTGATGACATCGTTCTAATAACACCAAACATTAGCCAAGCTGCACAAATGCTGGCTGACTTTGACTGAGATTGTGGAAAGATAGGTCTGCAGCTGAATCTGAAGAAAACAATGTTCATGAAAAATGAACTAGTTCCTGAGGCCCCATTCACTCTCAATGGAACAAACATCTCTGAATGCAGCAGTTATGTGTTTCTAGGTCGAGAAGTCAACATGATGAATGACCTAAAACCTGAGCTGCGCAGGAGGAAGAGAGTGGCATGGAATGCCTTCAAAGGCATCGAAGAAATTGTTCAAAGGACAAAGAACCTTTGGCTCCGGGCACATCTCTTTAACTCCACCGTTCTCCCTGCATTAACATACGCCTCAGAGACCTGGGCCCTAGGGAAAGCAGGATGATAATGTTATTCAGGTCTCCCAGAGAGGAATCGAAAGAGCTATGCTTGGAATATCACATCTCACTCAAGTGAGAGAAGGAATCCGGAGTTCTGACCTCCGTCGCTATTCCAGAATCAGGGACGCTGTCTCATTTGCCAAGGCTTCGAAAATCAGATGGGCTGGACATGTAATGCGATTTAGAGACAACCGCTGGACTAGGTCCGTTACCGACTGGATCCCACGGCATGTCAAAAGATCACGTGGCCGCCCACCTACAAGATGGTCAGACTTCCTTGTTAAGACCCTGAAGGACCAGTTTGAGGCTCTTCATATTCCTGAATCAACCAGATGCCTTTGGGCTACATTAGCACGTGATAGGGTCCAATGGAAATGTTACTGGCACCCGCTTGAGCAAATAGATGAATAACGGGATTCAAGTGATCAAGTGAAGTGATATCAAATATCCTAGTGAACACACACTGCAACCCTATCCCCAAATCCACTAACTATAACTATAACAATAATATGGAACCAGAAATAGTTAAAAAACATAACATAATTTGTGTATTTTAGCTAGGTTCCATAAAGTTCATTAGATAATAAATTAAGGAGATATAACAAACAGAACTGTGAAATAGTCTGAACCCTCACTATCTTTTGTGAACACCCACCCTTTCATGTATCTTCAGAATCCCATGTTTCAAATATATTCATAATGTGAAGATAAATAAAATTCCTAAGGTTGAGTCTAGGTCTTCATGTAAACATCACTTATACTTTTAAAATGTTCTTATCTTTGGTCAGAGATAGTCTAGGGGTAAGGCATTGGTCTTGGGATATGGCTGACCCTAGTTCAACCCCAACACCACATAAACTCCTCTGAGCCCCACCTAGAGTGATCCCTGAACAGAGTCAAGAGTAAGGCCTGAGCACAGCCAGGTATGACTCCAAAACCAAAAGTAGAAACATGTTTTTATTTAGACCTTGGGGGAAATTAAATTAATTTTGTATAATCTTTTCCCCCTCGAAGCTCTCCCTGCTCAATCCTGTCACCAGTCACCTAGTCACTTATTTTCAGAATCCCTCAAATCCACGAACTATAACACAGCACTCTGGCCAACTTGTTTCTCCCACCAACCAAAAAATTGAAGTTTCTTTCCAGGCTTTTTTGAGTTATTGCCTCACAATTAGGGAAAAGCCCAGAACACCCATTAGGTTTCTACTTCCTAGCAGATGTTTTCCAGCTGTTCCCCATGTCTTTCTGCTTAATGCTCTGCCATCTGCCACTTTAATGGTACCACAAGAGGGAACAGATTCTTCGGTGACTTGGATTTTTGAGTTGTAAGGACCTGGCCCATTGCCTCATCATGTGAGTCTGAACTGTATATATTTTACAAGTTGTCTCATTTTTTCTAACCATTAACCAATATCAGGCCATCTCTGACATGAAGTATGTGAATTCTCATCACCACATCTAAAACTTCATTGCTCTTCACTCATAGACACATGTCTCATTTCATCCCATTACAGGATGCCTTCAGGATAACAATGGACATTGTTATGCCTGATCAGCACCCACCTGTTTATCCTCATTTACTTATGACAGTAGCACATCAGAAGTCGAGTAAATATGTGCCTTGTGTCTTCTTGCCTGCTGTACCTTAGCCATGGAACTCCAGTGCTTGTTTATTTTTTTATCTGCTAAATGAAGACAAACCCTCTATCTCCAAGATGAATGGTCAGTTATGAGTTAAAGTCAGCCAGAGCACAGCATTTCTGGTGCACATTTCCAAATCAGTGTATCATCTATTTGTTACATTTACTGATATTTTTTATTCCCTCCAATTATGTAGAATAGTGGTAACCATTTTTCTGAAACTATGATTATGCTAGATGTCAAGAAGGTTAGCATTATTAGCTCAAAGTCCCTTCCGGAGACCCAACGAGAATGGTGACTACTGAGATTTCAGCAAATAATAGTTTATGGAAACTGATACTAATTATAGTATACCTTTCTGCAGTCATCTAGTCCGATTTTCATTTCATTATTTTAAAAGTTGGGGGCTTCCATGTGGTATTCTTATGTGTTTTCTTTCAAAAAGAAAAAAAACTTTCAAGTCCCTCTCAAATGAATGGTTTATTTATAGTACTATGATTATGTTATGGCCACAACACCAGATTTGCAGGTACAATGATCAGATTATAAACCTGGGACCCAATGAGGCTATTAATGTTCCTGCCAGCACAAATATATGTCCTCTATATTGAAATTTTATCTTGAACAAATGGCTTCTTCCTCATTCCTGCTCATATTTAACTGAAATTAGCAAAACATCTATCTTTTGAGAAAGCAATAACATCCAAACAGGAACTTTATGCTCCTCTTAACAACTGTCAGAGATAAAACAATAGTATATCACTATTAAAATTGAAAAAATGCATCCCATTCAATTTTAGTCAATAGATGTCTTTGGTTGTTTTATAAAACTTAAATACTGTCCTCAGCTCCGTCTCCCAGTTCAGTTGGCCCTTGTAAGGGACTGAGACAAGGTCTTAAAGAAATTCTAGTTAGCGGAGGACACACAGTAAAAATAACTATAAAATAAGTCAGAGTAACACTAAAAAATACATAAAAAGATAGAGATGGGGAAGCAAATCCTAAAATAATGAACTAGAATATAAATAGATTACTACAGACAGGGATATTATAATTCACATGTATACAAGTCTCCTGACCTTAGCACTCTGTCTCAGTAAGTCACAACAAATGGACACCAATACTTACTGGAAAAGGAATGCATTTTCTGAATTAGGTTGTTTTCACTGAGTCTTGGTAGTTAAGCATACTTGTCCATTAGACAAGAAACACATATAGTTTAGGGGAAATACAATTTTGTGGGGGAAAGTCTCTATAAATGAACCTATCGAACTCCACCACACTTCATATAATCACTGATATTTTGCACTTCTAAGAGTGTTATTTAAGTTTTCAATGTGGTTAATTGAAACCCTACTAGATGCAAATCAAAAGTTTCAACCTTAATTGAGATATTTTGAAAATTGAACCCATTGCTTCAGGCAGGTGCTACATGATATTCCATTAATATAGGTAATTAACATTAGCCTCTGCTTTAATTAACATGCACACTTTAATTAGCAAAGCATTAACCAACATTAAAAAATCTGATCTTCATGCATCACAAAAAAAAACTGCAAAGTTATGACTACCATGTTATTTTTCTCCAAGGTTGTAAATCACAAAGTAGAGATCACATTTGAAGTACACAGCAAATCTAAAATATTAAACAGGGAGACATGCACAATATGAGTAAAACTACATCCAAATGAAAAATGGATGTTCTTTGGAAAATATTGAACCAATGGCATTCATACTTTAAACATAAAAATACATAAAAATAATCTTTAATGATTGTTTAGTGGGCAGAAGATTTTGTCTTTAAAAATCCCCACAGATTATCACCTTCCTTTTTAAGTAATAAACAAATGACTCATCAATAATTCATAGTATCCAGTGTAACCATCTCTAACCTCCATATTCCTAGGGACCAAAGAAAGCACCGATTGCAATGCCATTTAGTTTTTGAGATCTGCAAAAGGCAGAAACTACATTTTAAAAAACAAAGTTGCCTTATTATATCTCTAAGATCCAAATGTGTGATAGTTCTTTGAGGACAGAATTTGAGGGATAAAAAGAGCTAGATGGGGAGCCGTGCGAGCAGAGGTCAAGGGGCTCAGAGTACATTGGTAATGTAAAGGAGTGGTAGAGTTAAATATCCAACCACAGTCAACAATGCTTAAAACATAAGATCCAAGCTTCAACAATCAAAATTTAAAAAATGTGCCTGGCAAGGCTGCAGGCTGAGGGTGGGGTTGGGCATGGGGAGGGAACCTGAGAACCACAGTGGAGGGAAGAAGACTGGAGGTGGGATTGGTGCTGGAGCATGGTATGTCTAAAACCTAAATATGCATAACTTTGTATATATCATTGTGCTTAGATTAAAAAAAAATTAATGTGACCAAGTAAAATAAATCATGGAGTAGCCAAAAATAATTATTAAATAAAATGAAATTCATATAGTGACACAAAAAACAAAGAACAGTTCTTTCTTTGTGGGCTACACTTGCATTGTTGTGGTTATTTCTATTTCAGTGCTAGGAATTGTTCCAGGCAGGGTTCAGGTGATCATATGGTGCCAAAGATAAAAACTGGGCCTCCTATATGCCAAGCAGGTGTTCCAGCCATTTACACTGTCTTCCAGAGGCTAGATGGTTCTTTATTGTCCCTCTGCAATGTACTGGACCATCAACAATTAGATATTAAGCAAATTTGGGGGCTAAGTAGGCATTTGTCTTGTATGTGGTTGATCTGGGTTCCATCCCTGGCATCTCAAATGGTAACTCAGAACTGCCAGGAATAGCTCCTGAGCACAGAGCCTGGAGTAACCCCCTGAGCATTGCCAGGTATGACCGAAAAGAGAAAAAAAATATTTTCCTTAAATATAAAATTGATTTTCAAATTAGTATGATCAATTAGATGTGCCAATTTTCAATGCAGCCATAGAATATACACTGCCCATTTGTAATCATAGAAGTTAACAGTTTCATCATTTTACAGAATAAATAGTGCCCATGATATTTTCCCCCAAATATGCTAAATTTATAACAAAATGTTAATGGCATTTAGAAATACATATTTACAGAAAAAGAAAACATATACTGGTTGTTAAAAATTTCGTAGCATCACATAAAATTCAAACTATCATAACCTCACTCATTCCCTACTGTGTGAAAGGTAGTATTTCAGACACAGAGCAATCCAGTGAACACCATAACAAAAAAAGTCTCATGAATTTACATTCAAATCTGGAACAAAAAGTGCCAGAAATCATAATCATTTGGCAAATGCTAGTGCAATGAAGGAAAACAGCTAGAGGGCCACACTCAGGTTTCTAAGCTCCTTTTTGTAATTTAGCAACCCTGAAACTACTATTTTTGGTCACTTTATTATGGTTATTTGGTGGTGAGGGAGGGGTTAGGTTTTAGGCCAAACTGATTGCCTCAGGATCACTCCTTGCTCAATACTGAGAGGACCATACCTGGTGCCTGAGGATCGAACGAGTGTCAGCCACATGCCAGGCAAGTCCTTAGTTAAACCCTGTTCTCTCTCTAACCCCTGTTCCTGGTGACTTTAAAGATTGGGCTTCACCCCAGTTCTGGTCAATTTGTGACTTCAATACAGCATATCACAAGATACCACCCTGAGGTCACTGAGGGAGTTAACAAATTGGGAAATGAATATTTCTTAGGCTTGCGAAGATTCTCTGCAGGTTGTTATCATAATTCATTGGTCCTTTGTCCTGTGGCAAATTAGGGCCCATGGTTCTGAAAGATCTTACAAACAGACACGTTCTTCCCTCAATAAGCCCTGAGGTCACAGCACTGAAAACAGGTACAAGAGCACTTCTAGTTCTGTTTAAATAAATGAGAATTTTTTATCAAAAATTTTCTGTGTTCTGAATGCTACATTATGACAAAATTCCTAAAAAGAGTTGCCATATCTAGGATCTCATGCAGTGAACATATAAGCAAGATGGACAGTGAGAAGCTTATTTACAGCTAGCGCTTTAAGAAGCACACAAATCTACTTTAGAAATTGTAACAAGCTTTCACAAATATCCCTGATTTCCTAGGACCTTTCTCAGAGATGCAAGAGCATCAAGCACTGAGTCTTTTGCTTACTGAATATAAATATGTCAGACAAATGCCTAGGAGTGAGAGTTCACTCTCTACTAAATTGATTTATTCCCTTCACTCTAAAGTTTCTCAGGCTTCAAAATAAACAGAATCAGATTCACTAAAATGCAGAGTTCTAGTAGAATGAACTGTGTGCCAGACGATTCCATTTTTAACCAGCCCTTCCAAATGATGCTTCCTCAAAGTAAATCTGGAGATCTTAAGAGAGAGAGGTCAGTCTCCTACTTATATTAAAGTCTTTTATTCAATCCTTGGCACTACACATGCACACACAAACATGATCTAAACAAATGTTTATTAAATAAAACTGAGATTGACCAGGAAATTTCCATAAAATTGAGCACGGAAGTCCACACCTAACCTTCACAGCTTTGGCATTTCGAGGTAAGAGAAGAAGTACTTCTATGGAGAAAGATTTGTTAAGAGTCACTTATTAAAAAAATCACACGATTTAATGAACAAATAATTTCAAAACACACAAAACTAAAGATATGTTTACTTGGAATATATTTTTTAGTCATATCTGCAAAACATTATACCTCATGCATGTATTTTTCAACACATTTTGTGTTTTATTTTGGGCCATATGCAACTGTGCTCAGGGCTTTGTGGCTCTGTGCTCTGGGATCACTCCTGATATGTGGTGCTGGGGATCAAATCAAGGTCAGCAGAATACAAAGTACCTACATCCCTGTGCTATCTCTTCAGTCCCTCAAAACCTTTTCATTAAAAAGGTCGACATTAGCTCCATAGGTATAGTCTCTATTCTGTTACCCTTACTTCACCAACAGATAGCTGAATCTTTATCATGTTTCATGTCATTCATCTCCTTATATTTTCCCTTAAATAACTACAAGAGAGACTTATCTAGAGAGTAGTAGACATATTTATCTTAAGAGAGACAGATTTAGCATACACTGACTTTCTTTAGATTTCTGATTATATTCTACACAACAGGATCAATATAAATCTGAGAAAATATGGTCCAATTCACTTTACTAGATAAAAGGTTATGCTGACAGAAAAGCTTTCTCCAGCCTAACCCCCAACCTCCTTTTTCAATCTTATCTCTCATTACTTTCCAGACAACCTTCTTTCCTTGGCCATTTGTCTATTCATCACTGACTCCTGAAGAGAAGTGCTTCTTCCCTGAGTCTCTCCAAGCAATATTTCTCCTACATGAAACACCTTTTCTGAAATGTCCTTTGACTTGGATAAAATTTACCTTGTGCAGGGGCAGGAGAGATAGTACATGAGGTAAAGTGCTTGCCTACATGTGGCTGACCTGGGTTCTATGCCTAGCACCACATTTGGTTCCCAGAGCCTCATCAGGAATGAAATCTGAGCACAGGGACAGAGAAATCCCAGAGTACTCTCAGGTGTTGCTTGAAAAGTCAAAACAAAAAGAAAACCTAATCTAACATGTGTTTGGGGGCCAATACAAGCATCACATTAATCTCATGAATCACAATTCCCATGCCTCTACTCTTCTATGATATCATTGGCCAATGCACACTGGGGTAGTGCTGTTCAAATGAGTAAATAGATCTTTCTAGCATTGGCCACTGCACACTGGGGTAGTGCTGTTCAAATGAGTAAATAGATCTTTCTAGCATTGGCCACTGCACACTGGGGTAGTGCTGTTAAAATGAGTAAATAGATCTTTCTTGCATTGGCCACTGCACACTGGGGTAGTGCTGTTCAAATGAGTAAATAGATCTTTCTAGCATTGGCCACTGCACACTGGGGTAGTGCTTCAAATGTGTAAATAGATCTTTCTAACTAAACTGTGAAATCTTAAAGTTGGGAAATCTCCCAAAGCATTTACAACTTGCCACACACATTAGAATCTTGATACTGATCTTAAAAATAATTAATTTTATTATATAGGGAAGAGGGAGTGTGTAAAGTAAGCAAGTGGCAGAAATTCTAGTTATATAATTAATTAATGCTGGGGACACGACATACAACAAGATGGCTATAGTAGGCAACAATACTGTATTGTGTATCTGAAAGACAATTTTGGCAATAATTTTGTAATATTTATATATAGAATTATGTTCTATACCTTAAACTTAAACATTTTATGTTATATCTAAATAAAATAGCTTTTAAATCAAATTAATAACCAAAAGATGCAATAGTAAAAAAATTTTATATTCTATTGCTTTTAACCCCTAGATTGACTAACACTTAACATGGGCATTGGAGGCAGAGCAATAGTTAAGTGGGTAAGGTGCTTGCTTGTCTCACGTGCAGTCGATCTTGGTTCAATACCAGGCACTACATATTATCCCTGAGCCTAGCCAAGAGTGATCCCTAAGTGCAAAATCAGAAGTAAGCCCTAAGAACAGCCATGGGTGGCCCCAAAACAAAACAATACAAAACAAAACAAAACAAAACAAAACTTTTCTTGATTGTGTTCAGCTCGACACATCTGGCAGAGCTCAGGGATTACTCCTGTCTCTGTGCTAAACTCTTGTCAGAGCTTAGGGGACAAATGTGGTATCTGGTACCAGGGATTGAATTGATATCAGATGCATGGGAAAAAGCTGCTTATCCTTTTTAATTGCTCTCTGGCCATAACAGTTAACATTTTGTGAGTACCACACCTACCAGTGCTTAGAAGCTACTTCAGGGTTGTCTGAGGGACCAAGTGGTGCTGGGGACTGAACTAAGGTCTCTCATACGCCAAGCATCAAGATCTTTTGGCTGGAGAGATGGCTTACTGGCACAGTACATGCCTTGTATTTATGAGGTTTTGTGTTCAATTCCCGGCACAACATATGCACACAGAAAGAAAATTTCTAAACAAACATTTATAAAGTAAGATTGAGATTACAAATCCTACATATATTATTTATAGAAATTATTGACATACGATTTTTGTATTAATTATATAATAGATATAAATGTTTAATAACAATATACCTGCTATTCTTCTGAAAGACTGTCCATCTGTAATACTTTAATTAATAAGCTCATGGGGCTTGTCATTTGTTTTGATGTAATTCATTTGCTGCATTTATGATCAGGTTTTTAGCAATTTACTTCCTCACTGAGAAGAGAGCTTTCAGTTAGTCAATCCCATTTCCTGACAGTACCACCAAAGGGGTGGTGCCCGTAGGGCATTGTGATAAAACTGTGTCAGGATAGTCTACCCAGTGGTAAAACTTTAGAGTCAGACTCTTGTGAAATTAAAGCTTGTAATGACCTTACAAAGTCCCCAGCCATCTGAAAATGACATGCCATTATTAAATTAAGTTACTTTTTGGGAAGAATTACACAGCAGCTATATGGCTTCTAAAAATTATGGGCATTTGATAAGGCAAAATCTGATTTTTAATGATGATGCACATTAATGGCTTTAAGTTTGAGAAATCAGTAAGAGTTTAAGGTACAATGGCTCCAATTAGATTTGCACACATGGCAGAAGAACCCACATGACCCAGGACAAGGCTCCTCTGATTTGTTGCTATGAGTACACACAGGTCTGAATAGTTCAAACCCTAGAAATTGCAAGTCATTAACATGTACAATTATGAAATCACAAAAATCAACTACCATGTTTTATCTGTTTGATATTTATCAGTTCATAACACTAAATTAAGGCAATCTTTAGTTTGGCTTAACACAGAAATCAGAGGAAGCAAAAGGGCAAATTTAAACCTACTAATTAATATTTAACTATTTCATCATGGTCTCCATGGAAAATAGTAATCACTCAATTTTATAAATGGCGAAAATGACACAAAAAACTTCACGTATATATTAGTAAAAGGAAAATGAGAGATGATTAGACTTTCAATGATGGGTAGCTTACATGTAGATAAAAGTTTTATCAAAGAATCGAGCAATTATTTCACATTTTAAATGCTTCAACTGAAAGGGCTGACTAACAAAGCCCAAAAGATGTATGTTCAGAAAGAATGAGAGGAAATTATCGAGTGAGGAGAAAAGAAAACAAGGTCAAAGAAGACCAGGTATCATTATAACTAGGAGGGAAAGGGGTTTCTGATTAGGAAATAAGTTAACTTAATACACTTGCTGGACATATCTTAAAGGAAAAGATAAAATACCTTGCATGTGAATCATCAAGAAATTCTATGATGCATGGAATTTCCTTTAAAGTAACTTTTTGCTTTTATTTTGGTGGCTCCCAGAATGGGGTTTACTCTTGGTAGTGCTTCAGGGGATCATCAGGTATCATAGATAGAATCTGGGGATCCCACATATAAAACATGTTCCCTAATCCTTTAAGCTTTTTTGGTGCTTTTTATAAGAACCAGAAGATAAAAGAACACTTAAAAATAATATGACTTTATGATATGCTGGGTCTTTAAAAGGCAAAAAGATATATTCTAGGTTTCTAAGAGAAGGAAAAATAATCAGATTAAAAACTGGAAGAAGAGATATTAATAAATTAAGGGTTGGGTTATTGTGATAAACAGAAAAATACAAAAAAAAATTACAAGAGTTACTGTCAAGGAAGCTTCAAGGAGGACTTGGTTGTTGATGTTTTCCAATTAGTAATTAAAGGATAGAATAGCAGAAAGAACTTTAGTATCTATTGCTGAAGAGCCTGGCATTACTGGCATCAAGGTGGGGCTATAAGTTGAAAAGGAAAATGAAAAAAATGAGTTGTTAGAGAAAGTTTTAGAGGTCAACTTATGAACTTGCATTCTCCTCCAGGCAACTGGAGATGGTGCTATCAGATGCAAAGAGAACAGATTGCACTGAAGATGCAAATTTGATCAGCACTGCTGAGAGTAGTGATGAAATGATTCTAAGTGATAAGACTAACGAATATGTGTAGAAGGCTGGAGAGATAGTACAGGAGGTAAAGCACTAGATTTGCTTGTCACTCACCCCAATTCTATCCTTGGTGCCATATGTGGTCTCCTGAACATCCGTCCATGGCACACATGGGACCCAAAGTACTGCCAAATGCATCCCTAGAGGTCTTTGGCATTCATGAGTACTGTTTGGAGACCCTGCCCCCAAATAATATTATAGAAAGAGACCCAGAACACTTTTTCAGGAGTTATTGGAAAGAAAAAGAAGCGATCAAAAGGAAGTTACATTTATTTGTTGTTAAAAATCTGGATAGGAATCAAATACTCAGTACAAGGAACTACAATTGACCTTACACAGAACAGAAAAACTATACATAACAATTTAGCATTACACCACCACTAAGATGAAGAAGAACAATTCAAATAACTTAGAAAGAGTAATGAGTACTTTAAAACCATGATTCTTGACTATGACAAATGTGCACAAAATGGAAGAGCATTAGAATAAAAAACCAGAAAATGTTGGGAATACGAATAATTGATATTTGGATTTTTCACCTGTATCACTAGTCTTCCCGTTGGTCATTTACTGGCGCTAGCACCAGTAATGTCTCCATTCGTTGAGAATGAAGTTTATTATTGTTGTTATTGTTTTTGGCATATAAAATACACCACGGGTAGCTTGCCAGGCTCTGCCTTGGGTCTGCATTAATCCTAGGGGCCCAGTCTTTCAGATCATCAAACATCCAGGGTCCACGGGGCAGAGCCCCTGGGTGTAGACAAGCCTGTCTCCTGTCTGCCACCTGCCAATGCAGCTGGGCACGCAGCCACACCTGCAACATGAGGGGCAAAACTGGCAACAATGACATATATTTTAAATAAAAACTTGTGAAATCACTGTGATGTAGACCATTAAAAGCTGCATGATTGATTTTCAGTCTGAAATTGTTTCAAAACCCATTGCTCCACCACCTAGTGCACATTTCCCAATACAGAGTTCCAGCTTCCCTGCTTCCCTCCACTCCCCAACGTGCCTCTTTGGCAGGCTCTCTCTCACTCTCTCTCTCTCTCTCTCTCTCTCTCTCTCTCTCTCTCTCTCCCTCTCTCTGTCTCTATCTCTCTCTTCCTCTCTCTCCTTTTGCACATTGTGGTTTGTAATACAAACACTGAAGGGTTATCATTATATCCCTTTACCTACTTTCAATACTCAATGCTCAGTTCCAGTCTAGCATTACCATTTCCAACTATTATTGGCAAACTGATCCCTTCTCTGTCTTACCTACTTCTGCCTCCACACACTTGTGGTAGAATCCAACCATTGACAAGTCCTCCTTGGCCCCTGTTTTGCCTGACCTTGGATATTAGTCTCATACTATTTTTTCATATCCTGGAAGTGAATGCAGTAATAGTGGATATTTTTGGAATGGACACTTAATATTTTCTAAAACTGACCTACCAGATGGGGAGTCATAAACATAAAAATGTATAAAAGAGCAGAGAAGCTACTGTGCAAATGCCTAAAACTTGTCAGTACAGAGCATCAAATCATTTATAGAATTCCATGGCTCTTTGTGTTCTCACGGGACCATTCTTTAACGTATCCAACACATTCAAAAAAAACCCAAGTACTTAGGTATCATAAATAATTATTTCCTTTATATACTTTTCTTTGAAGTTTAAGGCAAGCAATTTTACATCATCTTTGCTTAGTCACAAGATACATATCGAAGAATATTTTTAAAAAAGAAGAGTTCTTGAAGCTACCCTGCTGAAACTGGTCATTCTTAGGAGGTTCTTTATTTTTTTCTGTATTAAACAAATCTATGTTCAGTCTTGGTGAATGCAAATAGAGCTAATAATGCTATCATCTTCAAGAGGAATACTAGGCTAATTAAAATACACCTGAGCTGGTAACTGATTTTATTGTTCTTTTCTAGTGACTTGGATTTTTCTCATTGACTTGTTTTTTCTTAATACTTAATGCTTTTATGTTTGGCATCAGCTAGTGTCTTTGGGATGAAATACCACTGAATAAACTGCCTATGCTTATTTGTAAAACACAGGACTTTAACATACAGGGAGTTTCACTTTAAAAAAAAAACTAGGCATAAGCAACATTTAATCTTTTACACTTTGAAATTTGTGGTTATGAGACAGACTTAAATATACAAAATATATAAAATCCTAAATTGCAGAGACTTAATATAGCATCTATGTTAAAGGAAGAAAAAATAAGTGTCCATCTAAGGGTTTGTTTAAAAACTGATCAATACAAAATCTGAGCAGCGTGAACTGCTTAGGGAGACCCTGCTCTCCATCAAGATAAGGAACTTCTCTTGACAACACACTTAGTCCCTGCCTTCTCTTCTCATTTCTTAAAACGACCTGACATAATTGACCAGAATAAACTGCAGACCTCATTCATTTACCAACAAGCTCTTATGTTGCTTATACTCTTCCTTTCTATTGCTTGATATTTTGGTAGTGATTTGGGACTAACCCCAGAGAGACTAGGGGCTGCTTGCAGCAGGTGTTGAAGTTGGGGACTCACTTTCTACAGTGCCCCTGGGAACCACAAATCGGGGATCAAACTCAGAACTTCAGCATACCTCCAAATATTTGAGCTATCTCTCTGGCCTATTTTTTTTTTAGTTTTATGAGATGCAGCACCTTTTAAAAGGAGTTCTACAAAATTAATCATAAATAATTTAGTTATTTGTTTGCTGTGCTATTTATTCCATATTTGCATCCAAAATTTACAGACTACTAAAACTTACATTTAATTCATCCATATTTATAGAAAAAGAAATAATGAATAAGACATAATAAAAAATATGAATGTCTCATTTAACTTTATCAGTGATAAATTAAAAAATAAAATTACATTGAAATCAATTCTATTCTTTTAGTATATGCCTTAGATATATAAAGGTATTTGTAGAAATTTAATGAAAACTTTCAGCACAATTAAATGTAAAATAAGTTTTAACATGCATTTTTCCTGCCAATTGGCATACATAATAGAAAAAATGGTAGAGAATAGGTTAAACAGTCTAAAAAGGATTTTAACCTTAAATTTGACAGAAGTTAAATGGCTGTGACATTGGGTTCTTCTGCTTTATTCCAGCTAGTAATCCACCCTCAAAGTTCCTGTCAGGTAAATGACCTTGTATTTCATTAACTGATAATTAAATGGATTTATTCCACTAACGGTTTTAATTAAAATGCTAGAAATATTGATTACCCCTCTCATCCTTATTCCCCAGATGAAAAAAAGGTTTTAGGAATGTTTATTTAGAGAAGACAGAGAATTAAATTAGATTGAATCTCTATGAGACCCGAAGACTGGTTCTTTCATTTCTGCTGCTCAAGCAGAAAAAGGTTTCAATTTTTTGATGTTTGATTAATTATTTTGAAATCCATTTATGCTTACCTTGGTGTTTAATTAAAAATGTCATTTTTAGCATAATTAAATTGGCTATCTGTGGAAGACTAACTTCAAACTTATATTTTAAAAATGCAATGCCTCTTTTTGGTAAAAAAGAAACTTTCAGTTATTTGCTTTTTTCGGTAGAGCTACCGCCTCCTGAATGAGAAACTAAGGAGACCAGGAGCTTAATTGGATTTCCTACATTTGAATATTAGCCACATATGCTTATGACTAGTCTGGATTTATTTGGCCGTGCTCTTTAATCCATTAGTATTTCATTCATTCTAACAAATACAGAGTGTGCTTTTCCAAATGTGTTGGATTTCGAAGTGTTTACTCTGACAAAATGCACCTCATAAAAGCTGTCTTAAGCATGCCTGGGTGCTTTGCTACAGCACTGATTCAAGTAAGTTAAGATACAGTTTCTACTGTCAGTTCTGTCAAAGCATATCCAGGCAAGAAGAAAACGTTTTTGCTAAACATCAGATAATGACAGAGTGGAAAGTATAAAAAAAATAGAAAAGAGTCAGTCCTTCGTGCTGAAGGCACTTGACCAGAAGAGAACACATTCATACGTGTTCTTTAAAATTGTGATTTCAAAAATAATCACCATTATTATTAATGAAATAGCTATAAACTAACTTCTACATTGGCAAATAGTAATTCATTAAAAAATAAAAAAACTCTACAATCTGAGACATCAAATCTTACTGAAAAATGAGAGATTATTGTAACTTTTAAACCAAAAATGCTCACATTAGCACATTTCCTAAAATATATGCTTAAAAATTAAAAAAAAAGAAACAACCATCTTCTAAACTCTCTTCTAGCTAAGTTTGGGTTAATTCATAGTTCTTACTTGAAGTCACAGAAATGAGAACACATGTAACCCCATGCTTGTGACTACTGAAGCTGCAAGAACTGATGGCGCCATTTGTGCTGATTGAAAGACAGTAAGGGAGAAGTGCTTCTCTAAAGGCCAGAAAAATTTCTATTTGGTACATTCCATACATAACAATTTGGGTGGTTTGGGGTTTTCCCCACTAACTTACAAATGTATCTTTAAAAAAAAATAAGTGGGGGGGGGGGGGAATTTTCTCTTTCAATGGAGAAAGACAAGAATACTCATGATTATAATACCTTGACTTTTTCAATTTCTAAAGGTCTTCTCAGATGTTTCTGCTCTAAGTAAACATGCACTGTCTTTGTACACCTATCAATTCTGCTTCTGAGTCACTGGCAAAGATACAAATTTCAGGTATAAAATGAAAAAGTTCTGGGGATTTAACATGCAGCCTGGTCACTATAACAATACTGTAATTATAAATTATGAAATTGGTAATAGAGCATATCCTAAAAGTTACCACAACTTAGAAAAGTGAATTATGTTAGAGGATGGGTATGTTAACTAACCTAATCATGGTAATTGTTTCTCGATATATACTTGCATCAAATCATCATTTCACACACTCTAATGTGTACCTATGCTACAAGCCAATGATCTTTCAATAAAACCAAGAAAAGCTTCAATAAATTAAAATGGTATGTCTCTTATTGCTGGAGCAAACACTTGGTGGCCCAGCATTTCAAGTATAAAGTTTGGGACCTCAATAGCTGATGAAATGTAGCTTTCAGCACTCATATTCCTAAATTACACTAATAATGCCGACATTTATTAGCTAGAATTTAGCAGATCAATTCATCTGTGTGGATTTTGTAAAAGATAGTTACAAATCACTAACACATCACGATCCTGCATTACTTTCCCATAAAAATCACTTGGTTCAAGCTTTAACCTGATAGTTTCCTTTAAAACATTAGTTTGTCATATAAAGTTCATTCAGGCTTCCTAAGCAAAATGAACAGTGATATAGCTCAACATTTTCACTGACAAAAAAGGAGGTCTAGGACCCAGTAAAATAACTCATATGGCAGAGCACAGTATTAGTATCCTTGAGGACTCAAGTTTGATCCCCCACAGCAAATAGCCCCTCCCTCTAATCCTCTTGCACAGCCAAGCTTGACACTGATCACCTTTAAGACCTTGATCACCACTGAGCCCAGAAGGAAGGGACAGTGTTGAACCCCTATTTACAACTGTTTTAATGACTAGAAAGAAGAGGAAGCAAGCAGGATTCCATTTTTCAAATTCACTTAACCATTTTAAAATTTACTTTTCTGGGGTCCAGAGCGATGGTCCAGCAGGTAGGGCGTTTGCCTTGCACGTGGCCAGTCCATGCCAGCCCGGCATCCCATATGGTCCCCCGAGCACTGCCAGGAGTAATTCCTGAGTGCAGAGCCAGGAGAAACCCTTGGGCATTGCCAGGTGTGACCCAAAAGTGCAAAAAAAAATACTTTGCTGTTTTGAAATTGTATTTAGTTATTTTCCTCCATCTTTATATTAATTGGGTTCTTCTTGCAATGATTGGGACTTGGAGTGTTTGTGCACAGTCATCATACTTACTGGAGGTCATTTACTTTTTAGTTGTGTGCTCACCAGAGATTGCACACCAGTAGCACTAAAGACTAAGTAGCAGGACTTCTGGGATCAAATTTCCACACGTGGGCTGGTGGAACTGGAAGTCAGACTCATTGCCTCAAGCTTATCAGGCAGGTATTCTCCAAGGCTTTCAGGACTAATTTTTCTTACCAGTAAAAGGAAACACAGTTGGCATATACTTCAGTTTTTTCACCTAATCATGGAAATAACAATTACTATCAAAGACCACGTCTTTCTTAACATTGGCATCTGTAGATGTGAAAGACCAATGAATCTCATTTGCAAAATGACATTACATCATTGGTTCAAATTTGCATACATGAACAATGATGCAGAGATAAAGGAAGCTAGCTGATCTATACTGTTTGAAAATGCCATGTTTCATTTGCATTGTAAGCAGCTTTTCTAAAGCAACTTACCATCAGGAATCCTGATGTGTACACTTACTTTTTTCACAGTTGTTTTGGAGATAGTGACTTGGAATATATACCCCTAGATACAACTGGAAATATATTTAAGATACCAGTACAGTTTTAGTACCATTCCCATGAACTTTAAGAAATTAGGCAATAAGAGTAATTTTATTTTCACACTGGTATGTGACATATTTTAACCTGTCTACATATAAAAGTAGTGCCGTTAACAATTGTGACTTTCTTCAAGTATGCTATGAATCACTGTATTCCTTTTCCCTTTTTCATGCACCATTGCCACTATCTTACCTTCAGCAGTTTTGCTAGATTTCAATGAAGATGGAACTAGAGGGCACACATTAGAATTTTATATCAGTTCAAGAAGGGTAGAGAAGAAAGACATATGAAGCCAGAATGACATTCATTGAAGGTTCCCTAGGGAAGATAACACATGTTTTTGTCTCTCACCTGCTAGGCATGCTAACTCAGTGCAATGATAAGCTAATTTATGAAATACATTTCATCAAAAACTTGGACATCTTTACTATTGCTAGTTCAGTGTTTGAATATTGGAAATAGTGGCAGCCTAATTTCTTAAACTTAAATTTTCTGAAATAACGTTTGTAGTAGAATCTGTGTGTATTATTAGTTTTGTCATTAAAAGAATTATTACCATGCAGTTGGTTAGCCTAATCTCAGAATGTCTCTTCATCTCTCTGAATCCTGTCATACTAGTGTCAAGTGTCATTATTTTTTAAGGTGAGAAAGTGATTTTGTTTGGGTAATTTTTAAAAAATTAAAAAAAATTTATTATATGTGTTCTCAGCTCCAACTGCCCTTTACCTTTACTAACGATCCTTTCTAATGCCTTATGATTCTCATAGTCTAACTTGGCTTTCCCCTGCTTTTTCAAGACACAATTCTGATCTGTTTGTCTTTGAAACTTGTCACAGTTTTTAAAAATTACTAGAAGAGTGAATGGGTTTGGGGATTATTCCAGACATTTGTGCTTCGACATTTCCAGGTGGGCATTATTAACCACAATGCCATCCTGGTAGCCTCCTAAAGCTTTCTGTTTCGTTAGCAATAGAGCGAGTAGTTTCTTAAAAATATATAATCAATGTCTTCTCCAAGGAACGACAAATTAAATGTGGATCAAATTAAAAGCATCTAAGCATAAAATTAGAGTCAAAACAAGAATTTCCCATTAAAAAGTGCTATTCATCCTTGTGTGATGTTTTCTGAAGAGTCCTTCTTTCTGCCATCTCTGATCTTCCTGCCAGAGACCCAAGAAACGTGCAAAACAGCGTCTGACTTTCTCACTTCCTCCTCTCTTGATAGATTTGACTTGAATTCAGTACAGCCCTGTTGGTAGTGTGGCAGTTCACAAACCCCTGTGACCTCCTCTGTCACCCACTCTAGACAGGGCAATCAAGAGGCACATAGGTAGGAGGCGACCAGTGAGAAAACAGATTGTCTGTTTACCCACAAACACATGGTAATCAGCAGTGAGGGGGAAAATAACATAGCAAACACTACTGATAGTTTAATGGCACTTAAAAGAAAGATATTCAAGGTTGAAATTTTCCTTAAGGCTATCTTGCTCTTTTAAATATGCACATTTTTAGGATGAAAAGATTTTCCCTGATATCTGTTACAAGTAGATAACTGAATTTTTATTTACTAACAATTTTGTGCACTGAGAATTTAAGAAGAACCTAATAATTTGAGAGTAGGTCATTGTCAAAAGTAAATAGTTTGTCTTTTTCTTTAATCATACCATCAAAGCAAAACACCACACATGTTTTTACAGTAAGAATAGCAAAAGATCTTGGTTTGTCATGAAAATAAATCCATAACTGAGAGGTGACTGGTTTGTAACTTTTGTGCTTGAATGATCCACTGATTACAGTAAACACACCTGTTAGTCTGTCAAAAGTCTGAAGCTTCATGGCATGGCAGCTTTTTAGTGAAGAGGAGGCTTCTCTTGACAAAGACAGGTGGGAATTTTAGTGGATTTCTCCTGAAGTTCTTTGTGTAAGTAATTGGGAGATTAAGTAAGAAGAGTAAAAAAAAATAATGCAATATTAAGGAAACCAGGAATGTTTCTAAGAACTGATAATAAGAAAAAACAGAAAAAAAGGAAGTGGAGGTAAAGAGAAATACAGGTTGAAAATTTTTTAAATGTTTTGGTTCCTGAAAACAGTAGAAAACCAAAGCAACCTGGGACTTTGTGCCATTCTATAGCAAACCAGTAAAAAAAAATTTTTTTTTGAGTACCGAAACCCTTTTTACTTCCTTACCTACTAGAACTCTCAGGACTGGCCTGAATACAAAGCCCCTTGGGCAGTATTTACAGAGAGATCAAATGAATGTCTCAAGAAACCAGAAATATGTTAGAGATTCTTTGCTCCAAGGTCAACAGATAAAACCTAGCCAGGTTAGAAATTACTGACAGCTTTCTTTTCTGATGCTGGACTGGAAACACTTGATAGGAGGGAGAAATGACCTTCAGAGAAAGAGTCATTTCTCTGGACATTATTTGACAGCCTTTGGAGGATAGCAACTTCCCATCCCTTATACCTCTTCAAAATCCTTAAGATCAATCCCAACTCCATCAAACTAAGACCGGTGTGAACATTGGGTTTCCAATGCCTCTGACTCATCCCTTGGCAAACAGAAGATTGCTAAACTTAGGTCATTTAACATCAAATGATCTGTTAGAAATGGTGTACTCCAACAAACGTCTCATTCTCAAGGGTCTGCTACTGAGTATTTTTCATAAGACAAAATTATTGTACTCTATGTACGTGAGTGTCCATTAATACAGGATTCATTACTATTTCTGCATGTCAGTAGGTCTATGAATAACAGCGAAAAGAGACATAAAAAACTGCAGTCAGCATTATGAACTGTATAGTTAAAGCTACAGATCAAATTCTAATTTTCTCCAAAAGTGGGCTTGCTCTACTTTTGGAAAAGCCCGCGTTCTCTCTTGGAGCTCACTCTCTCACTTTCTCTCCCTCATTCCCTTCCTCTGAACCTCCAAATAAAATCTGTTTGCATCAAAAAAGGAAAGAAAAAACTCTAAAGTTCATATTGAATTGGGTTGGTGAATGTATGACTCAGCTTTTCACTTAGAAACCTGAAAAAGAACTTAGTAGGTAAAGAATAATCCATTTTTATCTAACCAATTTCAACTCTAGGATTGTTGTGATTTTTGTCTATAACAAAATAAACTAAAAATTTTTTTTTAATTATCACCCATTTCCTTTTCAACTTCACAGAAGTTTGATCTGGGAAGGGATTCAAGACTAAGTACTAAGTTTGTTGTAGCTCAAGTGACTATGTCAAGGACACAAATGTCTTTTCCTTGAAACATAGTGGGTAACCGAAACCCTGCAATGCTCATCAACAGGTCAAATGTTTTAAAGGAAACAAAAGAAAAGAAGAAATATATTCATAAATTAAGGGGTGGCGATGAAGAAAGGATAAAAGCAGAATATAAGAATAAAAGGGAAGAAATAAAGAAAAAGAAATAGTGGGAAAAGGCAAGCAGGAAACACCTTTCTCAACATTCAGCATATGAGAGAGACTTCACCATTCATCACTATTTTATTCAGGTCTAGAAGATTACAAACATTCAACATGACAACACCATGGTAAGAGAATTTCTTTTAAGAGATTCTGAGGATTCATCTCTCTAATGTTTGTTTTATGAGAGCTCACACAAACTGCATACATTTGTTTTAGTTTGAACTAGTCTCTATCTGTTCTCATACTGTCATGAAAACTTTTTTCCTAATGAAAATATTCTAATACTATGTGAACATTAACTGTATTGTCATTTTCCTCATCATCATATTGCATTCCCACAGCACTATATTAACAGATATACTCTAACTGTACTTCATGTATAAATGTATACACATCGAGGCATATGCATTTTTTAATGGGATTTTCCTGAGTAACGCTAATAGGGGAGCCACACATGTAAATCCTTATGCATCAGAATGAAAAAAAATCACTATATTTTCTCAAATAAGGTTTCTTGGGGGTTTATTTAATGTTGGTGGGGAATTCATTTGTATTTGTAACCAATTCTAATCATTTGAAGGTCACACAGCATCTATAGTATTTTTAAGTGCTTCTTTTTACAGAGAATGAATGCATCACACACACAATGGTTAAATTTGTTGCTTTCCTTAATGCCCGTTTAAAACTGAGATTCCTAATTTTAAGAAAATTTCCCTTCTATTTAAACAAAATAACTAAACTTTTTGAAAGAAAAATACAAATAGCTGCCAAGAATATATAAGTTCAAAGGTTTTTCTAGTGCCTGAAATAGAGACACAAGAAATTACATTAAAGTTTAAACAGAAACAGAAGTTTTTAGTCGATGTAGATAAAAATCTATTAGAGATAAAATTGTTTTGACAAAAACTGTGTAAATACAATGCCACTGGCTGCAAGCCTATTATTGAATGCAAGTGGAAAATAAGAATAGCACTCCTGAAGGGGCATTGCTAAAGTGACACAGAATAAACACAACCAGTTCAGTATAATTTTTCACATTAATTATGTTCTCTTATCGTAGATGTATAACTAGCCAAGTATAACAACAATAACAAGATAGCACTGAAGTTATTTTGCAAACAGGAAAAGGCAAATAAAATAATACTGATATGTTAGTTATTAGATTACTAGCCTTTTATCTTGTGGAATAGCTTCCCTGAACAAAAAAGAGTATATTAATCATTTCTGTTCCTCCAAATAAATGATATTATATTTCAGGAAAAATAATGTTAACAGCCTTTTCCTTAAAGATACCTTTATTTATTTACTGATTTTACATCTCCAAACCTCCAACTATTTAGAACATTTTCAAAAACAACTTCTAGCATATGAATGTTGCCTTCTTTAAATAAAAATCTCCTTCAGGTTAAAATTTAAAATACTATCGAAGCAAAATGTGCAAATATACTGTGCTTTCTTTAAGTAACATTACACCCTGCTATTTACAATTTTATCAAGAATATGCTTGTAAATTACACAGTTTTCAGTCTCCACAATTTCCCCTTACTTCGAGTTAGAACTATGGCTAACATTCATCACAGAGTGGAACTAAAGGCCACACTGAATTCAACCAAGCTCTACTGGTAGTCCTCAAGGTTGTCCTATAGAGACTATCATATTTTAACTGTTAGAAAGAATTCTAAAGGTGCGTATGCTGCCTGAGCTTATGTGCCCAAGCACGTGTCGCCAGCATCTTCCCTCTTGAGATGTGGACTTTCATACCTAATGCTGGGATGCCTGTACCTGTGGGGCTCGCTCTACTTTTGGAGAAGCCTGCATTCTCTCTTGAGAGCATCACTCTCTCACTTTCTCTCCCTCATTCCCTTCCTCTGAACCTCCAAATAAAATCTGTTTGCATCAAAAAAGGAAGTAAGAACTCTAAAGTTCATGTCGAATTGGGTTGGTGAATGTATGACTCAGCTTTTCACTTAGAAAACTGAAAAAGAACTTAGAAATGCTCCTTATTTTCTAAAGTGTCTTAGATTTCTCCTTTTCTTTACTGTATTGCATAGTTCCCATGACCTGATGGAATGGTTTGAGGCTCTTTATGTTCCTGGAGCAAGCAGATGAGACAGGACATATGGAGATGTTACTGGTGCCTTCTCGAGGAAATCAATGATGAACGGGAAGACAGTGACACAGTGATACAGTGATAGTCTGTCTTCCACTTACATACTCTGAGTTTTCTTCTATTCAGAGTTAACCTTCTGTACATTATTTGTGCCAGATTTAATTAAATGGAAGACTGACAAATTTTCACCATCCTAGAGAAAAAATAGGCATATTTTCTTTTATCTCAATACATTTTTTAAAGAAAAAATCATAACATTCCAGAGTAGAAGGATAACAATATATCTCTCCTTCACCACCACTAAAATTAATATCCACAATTTGCCTTGAAAGATATCTGAGAATTCTCTGGGTAATGCATTCAATTGCAGTCACTTATGAATATGCACCACCATAAGGTCATCAAAGAGACATGAGAACATCTAATTATTCCTTATTAATTCACATCTTTGGATTTTTTTGTTTGAATACTCTGATTTAAAGATTTATTGTCTGTATAAGAGAAAAGAGTCCTGAGTCATTACCACATGGATGCTCTAAAATAGTATTGTATGTTATTACTAAATCAAACTCTTTGAAGTCTATACCTCATAAGGTATAGAACCTACCACCAGCTGTGCCCACACTCTCAGTTAGAGATCTAATTGAATCAATAAAAGTTATAAGTGAGGGCTAAAAAGATAACACAGGTAATAGAGAATTGGTCTTCATTCACAAAGAATATAATATAATGAATAACTGAATTATTTTTGAATTGATTAAAACAAATGTTAATGTTTGCAATTTATATATTAATACATTCATAAATTATTGCCTATAACATTTTTATCTTCCTTACTTAAAAATATGAAGAATAGAAAAGAAACACTGAAGAAAAAGACTGAAAAGTCAGAGACCCGAAAGAGAAATATGAAGGTTTCCATCTTCTCTAAGTTCTAAATCAAAGCTCTGGAGTGATTTTTAAATGTTTTTAAAATGTTTTTTTAAAAATGATTTAATATAGTGAGTTGAGATACATTACATTAGATATAATTAGACCTAGACAGGAAAGGTGGTTCTGAGAAGCTAATGAAATATCATTAAGGTTGAATATAAGATTGTTGATTAGGATAAAGCTAATCCTGATTAGGATAAACAAGATAGGAGCTAGAGATCTTATTTTTCCTCTTATTTATATATTTATTTTATGAGTGAAGAAGAGGTGTGATATCATACCTTTACTGGAAATAAAATTAAAACAATATTATATTTTTCAGTTTTTATAAAAATGTTCTATCATGGGGGCTGGGGCTATGGTTCAGTGGTAAGTCCTACATGACTTACATGCAGGAACCTGGGTGGTTGACTCCCTGGCACTAAAAAGAAATAAAGAAACAGAAAACCCCAATACTTTAAAATAGTTCATTATTACAATAACATTATCTCTATTTTAATGAATGTGAACAAGTGAATGGACAAATGAATTATTTTCACTTCATACTGGAACAGTTAGTGTCATGTAAATAGAATCAAAGAAACATCATTTCAAATCCTGGGCTATACTAAGATGGCTGTAGCACTTTCTCTGTAAAAGAACGATTAATGCTTAGTACCAAAGCAGTAGTAAGGCTGGGAAGGTACTTGCCTTGCAAATGACTGACCCATGTTTGATCTCTGGCATCTCATATGGTCTTCTGAGCCTACCAGGAGTGATTCCTGAGGCATGGAGCCAGGACTAATTCCTGAGCATTGTCAGGAATGGCCCCCAAACAAAACAACAACAACAAAATACTTAACTCGAAACCTCTTCACTCTTTTTAAAGCATATTAATGATTAACCACAAAGCATAAATTGATGCACAATCATGTTAAAAACAATTTAGGCATATCTGGATCATGTACACTTCCTTAAATAACCTTAGTGCTTATTTGGACGTGCCAATGAATCACAGAATTAATATATTATGAAAAATGCAATACCAATAAGACTATAATATTACATCAGTTATCCATTCTGATAACAGAGAAACTTATTATATCTTACATATATGAAGCCATCTGAACTTTTTGTGACTTAGTGTTATTGCCATACCAAGACCAACATTCTTACTGATATGCATAAATTCATAAAGAATTTTATATATTTTTCTTTTCTCTATTCCAAGAATATATCCCTATTCCCTGATTTTCATCCATTATTTGTTCTGGAATTATAGTTAAAATTATTGTTTTTTTATAGTTACGTTAAGAATAGGAATAAAATTCTATTAACTGCATATCACCTCCAATAGTCTACCCTATCAATAACAGAGCAGAGTGCTTTGGTCATTAAAATAATGTATGCCTTCTAATTGGAAAGGAGCAGGGGAAATGAGTAAGCAAGAGAGGGAAAGAATTAGGAAAAGCAGAAAGCAAAGTGGTCTGTACATTGATGATACATTTTGTTTTGGATTAGGCCATTAGATAATATCAAGTATCTGTAGCAGCTATTTCACAAAAACTCAACCATTTTTGTTTTCATCACAATATGCAATCACATGCTGATTAAATTTTTCAGTCCTTCTCACTGTCTCTCTCCCTCAATTATCTGCCAGAAGTGCTAATGCACAGTGAAATAGGAAAAATGTTGCATCTCAGCGAAAGAAAAAAGAAACAAAGCAGAGGTCCATAAACCACAGCATTGGATGTTCTGTTTCTGGGGCTGTATCAGAATGGAGGAGCAGTATTATTGGAAGAACTAAGTTTATCGTGCTTCATAGCCCCTCCATTCTTTACCATTGCTCACAAAACCAAAGGTAGCTTTTCCTGTCTTCTGAGTTAGCCAATATTGCGCCCAACCATCTTTCCCTTGATAAGTCCCCCAGCTCTTTCCTCAGGAGAGGCTGCTCATTCTCCCACTCTCCACTGACCAGAGCATACGGAAGAGACAGCCTTCTTCCATGAAATCTTTCCCAAATCATGCTCTTTTGATCTGACTGAAAAACACATCCCTTGAGACTGATTCTGAAATTCTCTGTGTGTCTCATTACTCCTGAATATCTCCTGAATGTTTCCACAAGATTTTTGTCTCTCTCTCCCTGCTCCAAACTGCTTTGGACAATTCCAAAGTATGTGATGGTGACTCTACATTCAGTTCTTTGACTTCTTTCATTATGATGACTTACACAATTCTTCAGCTCACTCCTAGATCCTATTCTTGACTAATCAAGGATATGAATGTGAACTCCAGTCCCCATCTAACCATAAGCTCTGATTTTTCCAATGCATGTGCTCACTCACTCCTCCTGCTCTTTTATCTCTGTTAATACATTTACACCATTTACACTTTGTAAACATGCCTTGAATAATAAACCCCTACCCATATTTCTGCTTTCTTCTGAATTCTTGTCTTTAATAATCTTTTCCAAGTTCCTTATATCATCTTCTTGTCACTATTTCCTGACTCTTACATATTCTTATAGTTGCACAAAGTCTTACATATGTCACAAACAAAAAACTGAAAGCAAAAGCAAAATATTAAAGAAAACCTATTATAAAAACTATTTTAATAATAGTTCCCTTTGACTAGTAACTCATTTCTCTCCTTTCCCTCACAGTGAATTTCTTGTTAACAGATCTTTCTACAAATTCTTCACTCTGAATTTATTCTGGGATCCACTATAATCTGACTTCCATTCTTCAAAATTGGTTTTCCTCCACCCACAATTACCATTTCAGAATACACTGCCTTTCACTTAATCCTCATAACCTATAGAGGACAAAACACTATTACTATCACCATTTTGTAAATGCAGACATTTTAATTATAGGTAACAGTCAGGCCAGGATACTTCTACCTCTGTAAATTTTCTGGAGCCATCCTGTCCTCTTCCTCTATAGGATATTGGATGATCAAGAGATCATTTCCCTTCTCTGATTTTCCTGGCTAAATTTTCTATCTTCCATATATGTTTTCCATTGCTGTTAGGGACCCCTCCAAAGTCATTGTTTATTGTGTTGCCCTTTGATCAAATGTCCAACATATGCATTTTCATTAACAGATGAAGCTCAGTAGATTTATCACAGGAGTCAATACACAACTAGCTCTTTACCTGCCTCCCTAGTCTCAAAAGATGCCATTTTCCCTCCCCACATGTCCAAATGGAATTTCTTCCTGCTCCATGACAATGACACACTGTGGTCACAGTTCATCCAAAAAGTTTTCCAGGTGCCTGGGACAGGTGCCGTGCTCACCACTGCACCTTACTTCCTTGTACTCACAGTATAGTTACATGTCATGCATGTCATCACACTCAGCTAAGAGCACCTATGGGGCTAGCAGGTTGGTGACTTTATCAACTTTGAAATCTTCACAGCGCCTATCAATAGAAAGGGAGTCAAATAGCTATCTCTCACTGTGCTCTTCCTAAATTAACTTCCCTGATTTGAAGTCATACATCAAAAAAGTATGTTGCAAAATGTATCATTCACCCAAGAAATTCTTTTTTATCTTTTCTAAAAACAACAAATGATGTTTTGATAAGTTAACACTCCTAATGAAGACAGCAGACATGAATTTAGAGTAAAACAGACACCATTTGCTTGTTTTGATGGGCAAGTTATTTGATTGCCAGCACATGTACAATTCGCTGCATCTTACAGTCATTTTAAAAGTATATAGAATTTTTTGGTTTAAAATGCCTGTCAGATACTTGGATATCTTTATTTTAAATATTTTTTGGTGCAAAAACATTTCTAAGCAAAGCACCAGGTCTTTACAAATACTAGTCTGTATACAAATGACCAAAATAACCCCACTATTTGCATGTAAATCAGTAAGCTTAATGATGGATCTCAGATCTCTGGAGAACTATCTAACATAAAGCTACAAATAAATTGAATTTTTCTCACAAAGGCTAATAAAAATGACTTTATAAAACCAGATTCTTTGAAGTAATCTCCTCTTCTACCATTATTTGACTTAACATATATTCTTATAACTCTCACATGTTTATACTTTTCAGAAAGTAGATTTCATAATTATGATTGATTCAACATTCTTTATGTGCTTAATAAAATATGTCTAGTGAAACACAATCATATCTCCATAAAAATATCCCATAAGGACAAATGTCATTTTCCCTAGTATAAATAAACACTGTAAGTTCTATTAATATTCTTCAATCACATTATCTTTGCCATTGTTTTGGATCACACATCTTGGTGTCAGGAGTCCCCACCGTATTTCTTGGAATGCGGAAGACCATGCAGTGCCAAGATAGAACCCAGGGGCTCCCACATACAAAATTCCAGCCCTCTGATTCATCCATTGTAGCCCAGGTCAATCCAGTTTTCACCTAAATCATTCGTCTATTTATTCATTTATTTTGTAGATGATGTATACAACTTAAACTCAAAGAGAAGATTTTTCTTTTACTTTAATCAGGACATATATAGGAATCTTTCCATATAATCCCTTGCTCTTCACACTTGTATACATCTGGCAAGCTGCTTTGCGTGCCCCATTCCCTCACTAGAATAAACAGATCTCAGAGTTCTCTGGAAAGATTGTAACTTTATTTTTCAATCTGAAAACAATTAATAAGGTACTCAACGGCAATTCCCAAAATATACAGGACATCTTGACCCTGGGAAAGATAGGCACTTTATTAAGCTAGAAATGGTTTTCTCTTTCCAAACTCCCTTAATTAAACTCAGCAATATGAAATCATTCTTAAGCTCCATATTGAAAACTAGCCATTATGTCCTAACCTCACTTCCTTTCACTCTGAATTCCTTACAGTTATCAATTTTTTTGAGTTTACAATTGCTTACCAGTTTTGAATTCTTGAGACATTTTTATCTTACCATCAAACCTATTGTTATGGCTATATAAGACTGAAATTTCTGATTTATCTAAGAAGATAACTGCCTGGCTTGCCAGATGTCAACCATATTCAGAGCAGTCTAAAAGAAATATTCTGTTAAATTATTTCTATACTTACTCCCTTCCAATAACTAGTTATCAAAAAGTCCTCAACAAGAGAATGACCGCCAATAACTTAGTTTGGGCAGTCAGGATGTTCTCAATCAACAGAAGGATACAGAGTACAGGACATTTAACCCATCGGTTTTCAAAGTGCTTAAAAACAAGAGAAAATAGGGTGGAACAATAGTACAGCAGCTAAGGCATCTCCTATGGTTCACAGAACCCACCAGGAGTGAATGCAGGACCAGGAGTAACCCTGAGCACTGTCAGAAGTGGCACCCAAAAAGAAAAACAAAAGCAGAAATTTAAAAGAGGAGCTCTCACAGAGAAAGAAATTTGAAGTTTGGTGAGAACTCAGATAAACAGCAAGGAAGATAAACAGCAAGGAAGTATTTCAAGTGAAGGCCACAACATAATGCCACTTTTTAGTTATTTACTATGATACAGGTACAAGATTCAGCAGTCAGAAGCTAAGTACTAGTTAAGAGAGAAAGAAATTTGAAGTTTGGTGAGAACTGAAATAAACAGCAAGGAAGATAAAGTATTCCAAGTGAATACTTTGTAAGTATTCCAACATAATGCTGGTAATCATATTTGGTAAGCTTTGTTGCAGTAAAATCCCCCAAATTTAGGGGGCTACAAAATGAGTGTGTATCACCCATATTTTATGTCCACTAAGGGTGTTTCTTGATGAAGTGTGCATTTTCCCCTCTGTCTTCTTTATTCCTGGATCCAGTCTGAGAGAACAGTCCCTATGTAGACATGCTCTTCTTGTAGCTGTGGGCAAAGATCCAGCAAGCTAACAGACAGGCAGTCATTCTTCTATCTGTTCAATGACCATTGTCAGTGGCAAGGTGCACAGCCAAGTTTTGGCTTAATATGGATTTAGCAGGGGTGTACCCTCCTCCACAGAAACCTGCAAGTCATAGGACAGTAGGCAGGGGTGTATAATCCTCTTACAGAAAAGGGGAGTGAATCGTGGGGAAAAAATAATGCAATGTACCAGAGGAGCCCTGTATTTCTTACAGATGCTGTCATTATAAATTAAAGCAACAGCCCAAAAGAGTAAAGTGGAGAGTAAAGGGTGAAGTTTCTTGTTACCCCCAGATACAGGGCTCTCTTTTACGGAGAATAACTGATATTCTGCATCTGTGCTTGCTGATGTAAAAACCTTATGCAGTAGGAGTTTATCATTCTGAGCTTAAAATCTATGGGACTGAAAGTGAATTATGGATATTTTGTCTGAATTGATGTGATACAAATTTTTCACACTTTCACTACAAATAAAGTTCAATTAGAGAAGTAAACGTAGAAAGGACCCAGTTAACATAAGTTCATACCTCCTTGATTTTCTAGCCTAAATGACGTTGTAATTAAAGTGCTTTTACTTGCTGACTCTTTGTGACTATTGACCTAATAAAATATTCTGGTCACATTAAAATATATGTGATACTAGTCGGTGACAGTGAAGAATATATTAATCTAAAATACATTCTGGTGCTGAAAACTCATGCTCAAAAAACGCAAGTCATTGAACAAAAAAACTATATAACACTATTTTTAGAATTATTCATTTTCAAGTTTTGGGAGAAAAATTTTAAATCTATAGAGCTAATTTCTCAGTCTTATAGTTTCACTGGCTTCAATTATCCTGCTCATGTCTCTTGTTTCTACTGGTCCTTTATAATTCCCAAATAAAGTCTTTCTATAAGGTGACTTTTTCTCTGGTCCAATTGATTCCTCTTCTTGCTCCCCATCAAGTTCCCTATATAGACTCTCAACCATAGATACATTTTTCCATTTAATCTGAGCACAGTTTTATGATACCAGAACATTACCATTGAAGATCAAAGATCGGTTTGATCAATTAAAGATGAATTTAACACTCAATTAGAAAATGGTCTTTCTCTTATCTTTCTTGCAAACCTACCATATTTTTCAAGGGAAACTCAAGTTTTCCAAGAACACAAAACCTGAAATCTGGAGAACATATTAGGATGCATGAAAAATATTAGGCAGATAATGAATATCTGTGAAATAAATAAAAAAGTGATGAGTTGATGTATTATTCCAGTAGTAAAGTCCTTCACATATAGTTAGCTCTTAAATGCTTAGCGTAATTTAAACATATTTCAATACGTGTTTTTATATACAATGTTCAATAACTGTTTCTTATGAACACCTGTTATGGCTAATATCACTTCACTTGTATCACTTGTCTCTCCGTTTTCATATATTTGCTTGAGCAGGCACCAGTAACATTTCCATATTTCCTGTTGCAAGCAAGTATAGCTCAAGGGCATCTGCTTGCTCCAGGAACACAAAGAGCCTCAAACCATTACTTCAGGTCATGGGAATGAGGTCTATAATTGTTACTGGTTTTTGGCATATCAAATACAACACGGGTAGCTTGCCAGTCTCTTAGGTGGTATACTCACAGTAGAAGGTTCTCATCTCAAGCATTTACTGATGAACCTCAATGGGGAGAGATCAGCTTTTCTTTTGAGTGGAGCTCTGAGGCCCTGTGGAGTCAGGATGTTGGGAATGACTGACCTCATGGTGTGGGGTTTCCTCTGGCTTCTTGCTAGGCTCACTGGGATGATGGCCACGGGCTAGAACCTGCCTAGAACTGTATACAATGTATAAATGTGATCCTGGGAAGGACCTGGTCATAACTTCCAGTACTATCTAACACTGTTGAATGGCCACAGAGCAGCCACGCACTGGCAGAGCTGTGGGTCTGGAGTGTCTCTCTTCCAGGGTGGCTGGCTGTGGTAGTTGGGAGCTCGCAGTCACACCCGCCTACATGGAATTTGAGGAATGGGAGGAGGAGCCCAAATTCCTGCTCCAAGTCCAGCCAGTGTGGCCCTCCCCCATGTGTGAGCAAACCCTTGGAGCTATGTTGGACTCCGCCAGGGGCTGGCTGAGCCCTTGACCACCCTCTGGAACTCCATGGGCTGCTTCCACATGGCACCAAGCAGTGCAGGTGTGCGTCTGGAGTGGTTGGGTCTGGAGAGTCTCTCTTCTGGTGTTGCCGGGCGGAGCTGTGGGTCTGGAATGTCTCTCTTCTGGGTTTGCTGGCTGTGGTGGTTGGGAGCTCGCAGCCACACCCGCCAACATGGAGGTAGAGGAATGGGAGGAGGAGCCCAAATCCCTGCTTCAAGTCTGGCCAGCGTGGCCCTCCCCCCCGCACGTGAGCGAACCCTTGGAGCTATGTTGGACTTGGGACTCCACCAGGGCTTGGCTGAGCCCTTTACTGCCCTCCAGAACTCCATAGGCTGCTTCCATGGTGAATAATTATAGAGAAATGGGTGCCCAGTCAAACAACCATATCTCTTTTTCTCTTTTTCTTTCTCTCTTACACACATGAAGTTTATCAAAAGAAATAAATCATAAGCCATAGAAAAATGAGTAAATATAATGTTGAGAATTTAACTATAAGGAAAAGAAAGTTTACTAATCTAAACTGCAATTTACTATGGGACGTTAAAGAATGTAGCGAGGTCTAAGAAGGTTTCCTCTTATAGATTATAATGATCTACGATATGTAAAAGAATAGTGTTTATATAAAAACATGGAAACTCATATCATAACCTCATTTAAAGAATATTACATTTGCTTTCTAAATACCTTTACTGCTGCTGTGAATTTTTGAGTAATTTTAAACATCTTATTGATCTTGCAAAGTCAACACTTCATTCTAAGGACATTTGCCACAGAGGGACACAGTTGTGGAAACTACATCTTATTGGTAAAATGCTAGAGTACTGGGTTCAAGCGGAAAAGCAAATCTGAAGTATTAGAAGAATTTAAGTAGAATCTCATCTCTTCATGCTGCAATTACTGCCCTCAGGAGATTGATAAATATATTTCTCCTAGTTTTCTACAACTGCATAACTGTAATACAGTGTTTGCTAACTGTTTTGCCACATTTATAAAACCTGTTTAAAAATCTTACCAATCTCAATCTTAAAAAATCATAAACTATTCAATCATGAAATCCAATCATGAAATCATAAACTATCCAAAAATCCATTCTGAAAAGTGGAAAATTGGTAAATATAAAACCTGTCATTATAACATCATGAGTGTATTTGCATAAGCACAGAAGTGGTGTTAATCTCAATCTTATACACAAACATAGAGTGCTCAAAGAATAATTTCTAAAAATAACATGGTAAACAGAAGATGAGGTATTTCAAGCAAAATATAATTTTCAGTAAAATAAATATGAGGGGAAAAAAAGCTCTCCCAAACAAAGTAAAATACTATCCTGGAAGATTAGGAAAATGAAATATAAAAGGTAATTTCTTAATAGAAAAAGTAAAGTACAAAATATCTTGTCAATTTTAAATACTTTAATGTGATTTGTGAATTTATTTAAAATTCCCAAAATAGTTTTTTAAAATTTTTTTATTATACCACCGTGAAACATACAATTACAAAGGTGTTCATAATTGGTTCTTGGTAATACAGTATTCCAGCACCCATCCCTCCACCAGTGCCCCATTTCCACCACCAATGTACCCCTTCCCCTCCCGTCCCCCACCCGCCTTAATAGCAGGTACCCCAGTTTCCTCTCTTTCTCTCTCTATCTCTCTCTCTGTCTCTGCATCTCTCTCCCTCTTATTTTACACATTATGGCTAGCCCTGCAGATATTTAGAGTGTATCACTTAAGTCTCTTTGTGTATATTCAGTGGTGAGTTTTAATCTGCCATTACCATTTCCCATATTTATTAAAACACTGGTATCTATATCCTATTAATGAATGCAGTCATTCTATATAGTTTGAAGTAGAAAAAATAATAGGTGGATATATTATATATAGATTGTTATCCAACATTACCATTCAATTATTTGTGATTTTAATTCTTTTTATTGTTTTTTGTAGTTTCCATGTGTTCATTAAGGAACATCTATCAATATAAAAAGAATAGTGTCAAAGATATTAAAAAAAAGTTCCTTTCTCTCAGGAAAGAGCTTTTAGGCATTCTTCACACATTATAACTTTTACTTCAGATTTCAGAGAACATTGAAAACTCACATTATCAGGTTATAATTTCACTGCTATTGATTTATTGTTTGCATCCAAGTACTAATAGGTGACATTCACTTTAAGATGAATATGTTCTCTGTGGTCCAAAAGCATCCTGCCTTTTCCTCCGAGTTACTGTAAAAATTATTACAAAAATGTCTTGAAAAATCAAATCAGTGCTGATATCCAACTCCATTGCATTAACAGGTTTTTCATCATATTCTACAAGTAATGCATTATACCACTTTTCTTTTCCATAATAGCAAGATGAGGTAATTTTCCATTATAATCTTTTTATAGTTGAAAAAATCCTTCATTTTTAAATGTTAAACAATACAATAAGCTACTTGCTTATATTCTCACCTGGGACCTTATTTCTAATTTCAATTTAAAGATGGTTTGAAGTAAATTAAATGAGCCTATGAAACATGATCTTCTCAAAGCCCAAGTTTAAAATGAGATGAGATCTTCAATTAAAAATTTTACATGTTAAATTGTGACAACTTTATTTAATGGAAATGGAAAAGACAGCTGAGAGCTGTAGCCTTGGTTTGTTCACAGAAGAGAAATCCACATATTCAAGTAAAAAATTTCCAGATATTGCACAGAAATGGTCTTACTCATTTAACTATCACATGTAGGTTTTTCTCTTGCAAGTGCATTGAGGTCATTTCAAACTAATTCTAGGGTTAGTAAATGTTATATGCTAGCATATTATCATTCTTACAAAGGACATAATTTCAAATCATAGAAGAAATGTAATTGTCTTAAAAAATCTGGAGTCTACCAGCTTCCTGGCAATTGAGTGCGCACATGCAGCTAGATTCAATAAACATGTCACTACCCTATATGCTATGTTCCTCGATAAAGCGCCAGGCTTTAAATCTTATGTTTAAAGAAGACCACATTCACCTGTATATCCAGATAGGGTGCTAGTTTAAGACTTTCCTTCTACCAGCTCCTGAAGAGAAATATGCTGAGTGGCTTTTACATTGAAAACAAGTGCATGCCTTTTTCCATTTCTGTCTCTTTTTTTCCTTTATTTTTGAAGAAGCTAGTTTTTCAGCAAATCACACGGTTATGCTGTGTTGTGATGCATGATGTTTTTATAGTAATGTGACAAGTTTAAATGACAAAATGCTGGCTATCTACCAAAAATGTAAAGTAGCTTAAATCCTTTTCCAAAGAGATAAAAAAAGCTATTATAAATTCCTTTAGCAAATTTCTTTGCTGTAAAATGGCAGTCGACCAACTTAACACCAAATCTTCACAAAGTTTATGATTACAAGACAAAGGGTTTTAGGTACGGACGGTTTTGTTTATGAATTGTTCACTACCCATATCTCCCTCCTTCTTGGCTCAAAGAGGTGAAATTATGAACCTTGAAATTGCCTTATCTCTCTTTTGTTCCTAGAGAAGAAGTAGAAGATTCCCTCCCAGAATTGCACATGCCTCCCACTTCCCCATGAGATCTCAGCTGTAGCAGACTAGATGTTTTTATTTAGAAATTAACTTGTTTATAAATCATGGATGGCAAAGCTCTGGCACTGAAACTTACTTTTGCTTGGCTTAACATAGGTATTTTAATAAAATGCGCATCTTATTCTTAAATCTCATAGGTATCAATATCCCCCGCCCCCAAATGAATGACATACAGATGTGTAAAAAATTCTCAAGGGAGATAAGTATTGGTTTTTATTTTTTAATTTTGAGGAGGAAAGAAACAATCCTTTTATGTGGGAATTTTTCTTCTATTCTCATTTAGTTTGCATTCAAATCTAGCTATATAAATGAGCCATTTCACCTTACCAAGGGAAAGAGAGAGAGAGAGAGAGAGAGAGAGAGAGAGAGAGAGAGAAACAAAAACCTTTCTTTTTATTTCCCTTTTCTAAAAAACTTTGCAAAGGTCCAAGCTGAAATTATTTCCTGGAATCATTCACCCAGTCCTAATTCTAACTGAAGACTTCAGAGCTTGTGTCTAATAACAGCTCTATGGAGGCCTTTGGAATTCTAATAAAGACCCATCAACCTATCAGAAGAACATGTAATTTTATGTTCATTATTACCTCCCTGGTACCTGGCTGTAGAATTTGGATGGTTGCACCTCAATTAAAAGTTGAATTGAAGTTAATATAATTTAAATAAAAACTTCAATGAAAAGTTAAAGTTCTGTTCTGAATAGCATTCATACCCTCTAATGTCCGCTATGGTCATTACCACCAGTAACTGACCTCCTTGCCCCTTCCTCACTGAGAAACTTCTGGTAACACATTCAATTATTTAGCAGTAATAAGCACTCAATGGGAGAGTATTGTGAAACCAAGCACCTTGATTTACCATTCTCTGACAGAGCCATTCTTCTACAAATGTTGTACTTTCCCATTATGTTCTATTTCTTTTCTTTTCTTTTCTTTTTTCTTTTGGGGGCACACCTGGCGATGCTCAGGGCTTACTCCTCGCTCTGCACTCAGAAATTACTCCTGGCCATGCTCAGGAGATCAGATGGGATGCAGGTGATTGAATCCGGTCGGCCACGTGCAAGGCAAATGCCCTAACACTGGACTATCACTCCAGCCCCTTCTGTTCATTTATACCAGAGAAATATTTTTACAAGTCTCCATCTGAGCCCTTTTCCCAGGTTTACCATCTTATGGTTAAAAACTTCAAAAGTTGTTAAAAAAGAGTAACACGGCACTCTTCCTGAGCTATGGCTCCTTGTCTCCTCAGGACTTCCTGAGCTGAGTGCTGTCTCCTCAGGACTTAAATTTCTACCATTTGCAACACTCCAAAGAAAGAAAAAATATATTTCTAAAAAGAAAACCTAAAACGGATGTTAAAAGTGGTTTTCTAAGTCTCCTTCCAGCAGGGCTTTTCACATGGCATTAAACTGGAAAGTATGGGAGACAGAAGAAAACTCCGAAAGGGGGAATTTTAATAGCACACTTCTGAAATCTTTTAAAACTTTCCTTCCCTCTTTTCTTTCCTAGAATCTAGGAATTCTACTAATTCTTAGAATTGTAGATTCTTAGATTTTACTAATTTTACAGTTCTAGGACTTGGTAGAATTTCTAGTATTCTACCAATACTACAGATCTTGCCAGAGAAGAAAGGGAAAGCACACTAATCCAATTTTTTATTAAAATGCACTGGAGAGATAGTACAGCGGGTAAGACATTTGCTTTGCATGTGGCTGACCTTGGTTCAATCCTCAGCACTATGTACAGTCCCCAGCCACAACCAGGAGAGGTCCTTAAACACAGAACCAGGAGTAAGTCCTGAACAAAGACAGGGAGATTGAATAAAATTTCAGTTGATAACAGCCTACTAGTTCAGTGGTTCACAATTATAACAAGGTTTTAAAAAAATAAGGATAATGTAAATACTATTCATTCATTCTCCAATAAATCAGAATCTATTAAAAAATGCAAACCTATTACGAACCATGCTTCAGTTAGAAAATAAAGACGAAAAATGGATAGTGCTTGCCTCATGGAGCTTATAATAAACATTGAAACAGAACAAAATAAATGAAATATTTATTACATTGAAGCAAAATACTGATGGACACAGTAGATGCAATTAATTTTAACTGAAGGATAATTATAAATATTTTCAAGAATGAAGTAATATTTAAGATGAATTTTGGAGAAATAGACTGAATGGACAGAAAGTGATAGAAAGCAGAGCAGAAAGAGCATCTGACTCCAAAGTAATAGGCTTGGACCTACGGCTGAATGTGGTGATGGAGAAGGGCAGCTGAGGTGTGGGCAGTGCAAAAGAACTGAGGTTCAATGAACCTGTAGAGGTGACAGTATTACATCAAGAATTTTGAACAGCTTATTACAGGAGTTCAGATGTATTTGTGGCACAGCTTCTCAGCTAGAGTTTTGATGTGATCTAACATGTATTTTAGGAAGATGACACTAGTAGAGTGATCAGAAAAATAGAAAAGAAAATTGAAGACAAGAGTCAAGTAAATGTCAGTGGCATTACTCATCCCCAGCACTGTGTAGAAGACTCTACAGAAGACTTAGAGTGAGTGAGTCCTTCATCATTAACTACAGATTTTTAGACAAACTAGTCAGATATCCTTAGAGCATCATCTGAAAGTGCAAATTGTTGGCAATGCACTGATTCTGCCTATATAATAGGTTTCAAGATTAGTCCACAGCTCCAACGGGGTGAAACCGTAAAGCCCAAGGCCAAGTACAGGGATTAGGTGTAGAATGGAGATGAAACATGAGAGAACCATCATTATGACGAACAAATGCTAGAGCTGCTACAGATCTGTAAATTAAAAATCCTTGGAAGGGAAGGAAAAGAGAAAGAGAGAGAAAGGGAAAGAAATAAAGAACCTGCCATGGAGGTGGGCTGGGGAAGGGGGGAGGGAACCGGGGATGTTGGTGGTGGGAGATGGGCACTGGTGGAGGGATGGGTGCTGGAACACTGTATGACCAAAACCCAAACATGAACTTTTTTAATTGTATATCTTTTTATTTGTATATCTCACGGTGGTATAATAAAATACTTAAAAAATCATTGACTCAAACTGAGAAAAACAACCAAATTAGATATTCAGTATTCATTCATTAGTTTTCCTATTGATACCAATTAGTCTCTGTATATTTTATTTTATTTATTTGCGGGGGTGGGGCAAACATGTGGTGCTGGGGATTGAACCCACAGCTACTGCTTGTTAGGCAGATTCTCCAGCCTCTGAGAGTAACGCCTCAGTCCAGTATCTATGTATTTTAGACCACAGTTGGGTGCAAATGAAGTAACTAAACAGCACCTGGAATGACCCATGAGGGGTTGTTTGAGATCTTCCCTTTGGTTTAAATGTCTTTAACTCCCATCTTTGCAGCAGATGCCAGAAGCAGAGGAAACAAAGTTTTGCACACAGCTGGTGCTCAGGTATGACCACAGATGATGCTTCCATAGACCCAAAAGAAAACTGTCAAGCAAACATTTTTACTACATGGAAAGAAAATGAAGCTTTTTTTTTATTTGTATAATATATATTGTTCTTCCAGGCTGCAGTGAAATAGTTTCTATTTAATTGCACAGAAATCCTAAGAAGGTTACAGCAGTGAAACATTAAAATTCTAAGGGCAACTAATAACATTAAAACTTTATAGCCCCAGATAGAATAATTTAGACAAAAACAACATGAACATATGTTTTGTGTAATAATAACAAACATTTATAGCTGTCAAGAGAGAAAAACACAGGTTTATGCACACCTTAATGGTGTGCATGGGTGAGCATGAGTATATTTAAAACATAATATATTACAAAAATGACAGCAGGCATGGCTCTTCTGGGTACTATGTTAAATCAATGAATAAATTACCAAAAGTGAGCTGTGGCTGTTTGGATGTGTAATTGAGCTTAACGTATGTAGTGTTATTTCAAAAGAAACTGTTCAAGGAGTTTTGAGCCCAATGCGCTCTGCATCTATCCTAGGCAGTTTACAAATAGCAATAAATGGAACTGTTTCACAGTAGGAAGGAAGTTTAGTTATACACATTACTTAAATGGAAGAAAAGTTAATTTTAATATGCTTTGCAGGAATTGAAAACAAACATAATAATTTGCTTATGTTCACCAAACTGGAAATTGAAATGTTAATATTTGGATTTAAATTTATTTTAATTATTCACTGTATGACTCACAAAATCACTAAATTATCTGTTCAACTTAAAACAAATACATATACAACCCTTCATAAATAAATGTTTATTATTCTACTTGTTTTAATTATACCATTTGAATGCTGCACTTTTTCAAAAAATTATTAGGACTATAGAATGTGAAATAAATTTTAAGCTTGTTTGTGCCAACAAGTTAATGGCAATTGGTAATAACTGTGCTGCAGACAAAGCCATTAATGTGATTTTTAGAATAAAAATAACTTCCCATAATTTTTTTTCTAATTATAAAGCTGTTTGTCTTAATACTCTACTACAATGTTATGAAATAAGGAAAGAGGTTTTTTTTAAATTTCTCTCAGCCCATTTCTTTTCCTGATCTTAAGCAGCTCATATTTTTCTATACTATATAAAATGTTGTGAGCCTTTTATATAGAAAAACTAAAAAACTCAAAATTCCCTAAGAATTAAATCCTGGACCATCTGAATTACTAATCTTGCCAGCAGCCAAGAGGGCCACTCAACAACTGTAATATCTTTTTAAGAGATTGCAACTTTAAGCAATTTAAAATGTTATGATAGGTTTAGGTAACAGCCATGCTGACTCCTTATTTTTCATTTCTTTCCCTATAATAGGGTCATTATATCATGGCAGATCAGGATGCAGGAATGCCATGTGCTTTATTAAAAGGAGATTATTTTTCTGAACAGCACATTTTCATCTGTCCTCATAGCCCTGTGCTTTGTCGTCATTTGCAGCCAGTAATCCAACAAGGATCCTCCAACGCTCTACAAAGTGAGAGCACTGAGACCCTGAACTCATAAACCCAAAGGCTTGCTTGTCATTTGCACTACAGATGAATAGTTTCATACTAGAACTAAAAGCAATTAAGATAAGATTGACCTTAACAAAGGTCTTTTGATTTTATTCAAAATCCCAATACAATTAAGAGGAGGCCCCAACTTTTTCAGTACCACTTTTCCCATGTTGCTAAGGTAAACTGACTTTGACAATGTTCTTTTCTCCCCAAATTTTGCACAACTAAGCCAATTTACTAAAGGTGACAAATACGACTCCCTCAGGTTTCCAAGTATTTTTTGAGCAGCTGATAGTTCATACATCCAGACAATCATAGGCAGAGCCCACTTCCTGCTCAGATTGTACATGATAAGATGGAGAATAGGAAATTATTGGGACAGAAAATACTGCTTCTTTGTTTAGAAGTTTAGAGACTTTACCCTAGATGCTAAAGTGGGTAAAAGATCCTTATCTTACCATCTTCTCAGCCTTCTCTTTCTGCCACAATACTATAGAATTTTAGGGTATGTTCTATTGCTCCAAAGCTCTGATGTAAGATGCATATCACCGACCATAAAATTCCATTGTCAGTTCACTTTCAAAATAACTCCTCTTACCCTGTCCCTTTAGTAAATCATCTCTAGAGTTTTTACCAAGCCTAAGAATTTGTGTTGTTTCCTGACATAGTTCACATATGAGTGAAACAATCTGGAAATGACCTTTCACTTCTTCAGTTCACTTAGCATAATCTCCTGAAGATCAATGCATTTTGTCACAAAAGGCAGTATTTAATCATTTCCTTTTTTGTTGGGAGTGAGCACTGTCTCTAAGCAGTGCTCACGAGGCCCTGAGTTCCTTATGGGTGATTTTCAGACAACCAAATAAGAGATTTAATGCATGAACCTGAGGATGTAGGACTTCCTGGGCCTACTATGGGGCCTGTTACCCAGACACAGAAGGGTGCACCCAGCCATACCTCGCAATGCTCAAGGGGCCTCCAGGGCTGCCCAGTGATGCTAGGTACACAATGAGGTGCCAAGAATCAGACCAGGGTTGCATGCGTGCAAATATGCATGCCTTCACACCATTACTGTTTCTCTGGGTCCATACTCTTTGTTTAACTGCAGAATAATATTCTATTGAGTAAAAAAACCTTCTTTCAAAAAACTTATTGTTATTATTGGATCACACAGTGCTCAGAGATGCTTGTGGGACTATGCACTGAGGAGATCAACCTAGCAAATCCATATTCAAATCATGCTCATATACCGAGTCATCTCAGCCCTGCCATAGCTTATTTATCGAGTCATCAGATGATGGGCATTAAGATTTTTTCATGTTTTGACCATTTTATGTGCTGCTGCTATGAACAGAGAGGTTCAATATCTTTCTGAATTAGTTATTTTATATTCTTTTTTAAATTTTTTTAAAAATTTAATTTCATAAATTTTAACTAATTCCATTAATTTAGGTTTTCTTACAATTTTATGCTATTTTTCTTTTTTAAATTTTTTTTATTATACCACTGTGCAATATACATTAAAAAGATGTTCACAATTGGGTTTCAGTCATACATATTTCCAGCACCCGTCCCTCCATCAGTGCCCTATTCCCATCACCAAAGTCCCCAAATTCCCTCCCTCTTCCCCTTGAGATAAACACACTAAAAAATGGTATTTTATTTCCGTGGCTGCACCAATGTACATGTATAGGCCAGTCTTCCATGTACTAGAATTGTTCTTTTTTCTCCACATTTCCACCAACACCTGTTTTCTTCTCTTTTTCTTTTCGTGGTGACTTGTGAATTCAGAGCCTCACATACGCAAGACACAAGATATTCACTCCACCACTGAGCAATATCTGGAATTTTAATCTTTTTTTTCCAGGGCTGAGGAATTGGGCCACAGTCGGCGATGTTCAGGGGTTACTCCTGGACCTGTACTCAGGCATTACTACTGGCGGTGCTCCAGTGACCATCTGAGATGCCAGAAATCAAACTTGGGTCAACAGCATACAAGATAAATGCTCTACCTGCTGTATCATTGTTGGTTGGTCCCAGCCTTCCAAACTTTTTGATACAGGTCATTCTCATAAGTGTGACTTGGTAGCTCACTGAGGCTTTACTTACATTTCTCTAATAATAAGTAACTTTTAGCATCTTTTTGTGTATCTGTCAATCAACTATATCTGACTACACTCATCTGAAATGGCCTATTTTAATTCCCTGATATTTTACAAAATTAATCAACAGTGAGTAAAGAAATATGGAAAAAGAAAACCTCAACTCAGTTCATAATAAATCATCAGCCAATTGGTATGTTTTAAATGTTACCCTAAGAATACCAGACCTACCAAGAGTAGGAATAAAATGCACAGATACAGAAGTAATTTAGTGCATGTCTCTAGACAAGGTATCACATTTATATCTGATAATAACAAACTTTAAAATTATTGCTCAGGAGCTCAAATCCTATATTTTACATTTTTAGGCACTAGTGATAAAGGAAACAACATAAAAATTAACAAATAGGACTATACCAAATTAAAGAGTTTGTGTATTGCAAAAGAAACACATACATAGTTTGTGTATTCAAAAGACAGCTAATTGAATGGGAGAAAAATTGCATTCAGCACATCAGATGAAGATCTTATACCCAGGATACATAAAGGACTCACAAAGATCAATAACAAAATAAAAAATAAAATTCCTTTCAAAAATGGTGATGGAAATGAACAGACGCTTTTTGTTTGTTTTGTTTCTTTTGGGTTTTTTGTTTGTCTTGGGGTCACATCCACTGATGCTCAGGAGTCACTACTGGCTATATAGTCAGGAATTATTCCTGATGGTCCTGGGGGGACCATAGGAGATGTCAGAGATCAGAGCCAGGTTGGCTGCATGCAAGGAAAGATAAGGCCCTATCTTCAGACCCTGAACAGACCCTGAAACTTCTCAGAAGAAGATAGGAGAATGGCCAATAGACACATGAAATAGTGCTCAGCATCACTTATCATTAGATAACTCCAAATCAAGATAACAATGCAATATCATCTCCCTGCCAATGAGAAAGGTATATATCAAAAATAGTGAGAAAAATATGTTTTTACTATTTTTAGTAAGAGAATTTTTACTCTCTTACTTAAAAGAAGACACAGGTACACCCGGCAGAGCAGAAACCAGCTTTCCCCGTTGAACCCCCTGCATTCCATGGACCACGAGAGCAACTTCCGACCGAGTCCACCATCCCGATGGAGCCTCGGAGGAGCCCAGAGAAACCCCCCACACCTCTGAGAGAGCCCCACAAAGAAATGAGAATATAGTGCCCGCATGGCAGAGCCTGGCAAGCTGTTCGATGCGTATTCGATATGCCAAATCCAGTAACAAAAATGTTTATTTTCCTGACCCCGAAAGAGCCCTTAATACGGCAGCAGTAAGAAAGGCAAACAAGCAGTGCCTGATAAAATTTCACGGCTGTCCTAGGCTGCCAAAACGAAGAAGAACTAAAATGACTGTCTGTACTTTCAATGCACGTACACTGGCATCAGAAGCATATATTGAGGATCTGATGCTGCAAGCAAGAAAGATCAAGTACGACATCATTGGTCTGACTGAGACGAGGAGGCGTCAGTCGCATCATGCTGTATTTGACACCGGAGAAGAATTGTTCCTTGGAACATGTGATGAAAGAGGCGTCGGTGGCGTTGGTGTCCTTGTCAACACGAACATGGCTGTCAAACACCAAACATTAGCCAAGCGGCACAAATGCTGGCTGACTTTGACCGAGAATGTGGAAAGGTAGGTCTACAGCTGAATCTGAAGAAAACTATGTTCATGAGAAATGAACTAGTTCCAGAGGCCCCATTCACTCTCAATGGAACAACCATCTCTGAATGCAGCAGTTATGTGTACCTAGGTCGAGAAGTCAACATGATGAACGACCTAAAACCTGAGCTGTGCAGGAGGAAGAGAGCGGCATGGAATGCCTTCAAAGGCATCAAAGAAATAGCTAAAAGGACAAAGAGCCTCCGGCTCCGGGCACATCTCTTCGACTCCACCGTTCTCCCTGCATTAACATACGCCTCAGAGACCTGGGCCCCTACGAAAAGCAGGGATGAGAATGCTATTCGGGTCTCCCAGAGACGCATCGAAAGAGCTATGCTTGGAATATCACGCCTCACTCAAGTGAGAGAAGGAATCGGAGTTCTGACCTCCGTCGCTATTCCAGAATCAGGGACGCTGTCTCGTTTGCCAAGGCATCGAAAATCAGATGGCCTGGACATGTAATGCGATTTGGAGACAACTGCTGGACTAGAGCCGTTGCTGACTGGATCCCACGGGATGTCAAAAGATCACGTGGCCGCCCACCTACAAGATGGTCAGACTTCCTTGTTAAGACCCTGAAGGAACGGTTTGAGGCTCTTCATATTCCTGAATCAAACAGATGCCATTGGGCTACATTGGCACATGATAGGGTCCAATGGAAATGTTACTGGCGCCGCTCGAGCAAATCGATGAATAACGGGATCCAAGTGACCAAGTGACCAAGTGACTTAAAAAGAATACTCTTATCCTTACTGCCATATGACCCAGCAATTGCACTGTTGGGCCTTTACTCCAGGACAGAAAAAAGAATCATACATATGCACACCATAATTCATTACCGCACTTAGTACAATAGCTAAAAATGGAATTAACCTTGGTGCCCAATGACAGATGAATATGAAGATATGTATATATGTGTGTATGGAATAATATACAATGGAATGTTACAAGAAACAATAAAATCATGCAATTTGCTGTAACAGGTTGGAACTGAAAGATACCATGTTGAGTGAAGTAAACGAGAAGAAAGATAAACACAGGATGATCTCACTTACCTGTGGTAAATAGAATACTAAATCAGAAAGTTAGTACAGAGAGTATGCCTAGAATACCTCTGACTCAAAACTTTGGGAGGACAGAGAAGGAAAGAAATCAAGGGGAGAAGGAAGATGAGAAAGGGACGTAATAAAAGTAATTACAAAGATCAGGAACAAAGATCAGGTTTTAAGTTATACTATGATGTGGGAGAGTGGTATAGCCATGTATCCAAAACACAGACTCAACAACACTAAAACATGAGATCTAAGCTGCAATCACCAAACTTTTTAATGTTCCTGTCAAGGTGGCAGGAGGGGGAGTACCAGGAGGGGTGAATTATGGGAGTACTGGAAGAAGTTACCACTGGTTTTAGGTATACTATATGCCTAAATTTCAACTATAAATAATGTGTAACTCATAGTTCTTTAAATTAAAATACAAAAAAAAAAAAAAACCTTCAGATGCTCTTGGATACCTTTTGGGGATAATGTGAGTTCAAAAATATGAAGGTTTTACACACTGGAACTGAGAAGTCTAGAGACCTAGTATTTCTGCTCTCAAGAATAGTCCCATGAGGGGCCAGAGCAAAAGTACAACAGGTAGGGTATTTGTCTTGCACCCGGATTCAAATCCTGGTATTCGTTATGGCCCCCTGGAACACAAATAGGAGTAATTCCTGAGCACAGAGACAGGGAGTAACCTATAAGCATTGTTGGATGTGAAAAAAGCAAAACAAACCAACCAACAAAAATAATGCCAGGAATGAGAAAATATGTGTGGGGGAGGTATGGTCCATACTGGGACTCAATTTTCTGTCGCCTTAACAGTTTTAACACCACCTCTGGTACCATCCAAGATCACCATTGTAATATATCTGTACCTGAGGATTGGTGCCTCAAAGTGGCTTTTCCCAGGTGCCATTCTCTGTTTTCCTTCCCACATCTAATCTCTTGGCTGCCAGTTAGTTCTGTCTCCAGAACTAACCCACTCCTTGTTTCGGACTGTGCTTCTGGTCCCCATGCCCATGTCCCCCCTGGATGTTGGATGCTTTATTTCTCACTCACTGCTCCTCACTGTAAGGCAGCACCCAGGTCTCAGCAGCTCCCCGCACAGCCACTTCCACTGCATGAGAAAAGGGGGCCAGACTCCTGCAGGCAAATATAGCAGCTTAGGAATAGGCGGAAAATCTATGGTTTTCATGACAACTATGTATGACTTAGTCAACAACCTAACTCTGAAAACACATCACGCTCATTATCTGATCAATTCAACTGCCCCAGGAATGTAAAGGAACAACATTCTTATTCTTCCTGTGCAGAGACAAGTATGAGAGAAAGGATTCTCTGACTGGTTCCCTGCAAAAGCTCTATTGCCTATGGTTTATGTATACAGAGACTGTTTCCAGCTTTCACTGATCTAATCCTGGGATAGGTGTACTTTTCTTCATCATTTCCATGTCTAAAGTCAGTTCTCCCAAGTTACAAAAGTAGCTGACATTAACCTTGAAAACTGACTAAATTTATTTGCATTTCCCCCTCCAAAGCATGCTAGTCACTATGTCATCATACTTTGTTATATAATATTTCTCATCATGATCTTTAAAAATATGAACTTCATCAAAAATTTTCTGTCAAGTTATTTATAATCAAGTCTAACTTATAATTTATATTAAGATTATAAAGCACTCAGTTATTGAAATGAAATAGTAGAAATTAAATAGTTGGACAAGGTTAGCTCAATAGGCTGAGTACATGTTCCAAGTGCAGGATATCTCAGTCAATCCCTCATACCACATGGTATCCTGAAAACCTCTGGGAGTGAGCACTAAGTTCAGAGCCAGCAATAGACCCTTGAGCACCGTCAGGAGTGGCCTCTCCCCCCTAGACACACACACACATACACAGACATATACAAGGTTAAAAAATGGGGCTGGGGAGATAGTAGACCAGGCAGGGCACTTGTCTTGCATGTAGCCAATCACTCCCTCTGAGCCCCTGCCAAGAGTGATCCCTGAACACAGAGTCAGTTGTAAGCCCTAGCACTTCCAGGTGTGGACCAAAACAGAACAACAACAAAAATTAAGTAGTTATACAATGAAACACTCTTACTTTCACCTACTTTTCTAACTTTCATTAAGCTAGAATTCTTTGGCATTCTACTAAAGAATGACAATCTATTGACAATTATAGGAAATAAAAAAATAGAGATAGAGACACTTTATTTATTTATTTTTTTATCTTTCTGTAAATTTTATTTTTTTTAATTTTTTTTATACCACCGTGAAACATACAATTACAAAGGTGTTCATAATTGGTTCTTGGTAATACAGTATTCCAGCACCCATCCCTCCACCGGTGCCCCATTTCCACCACCAATGTACCCCCCCTCCCCTCCCGTCCCCCAGGCCGCCTTAGTAGCAGGTACCCCAGTTTCCTCTCTTTCTCTCTCTCTCTCTCTCTCTGTCTCTGCATCTCTCTCCCTCTTATTTTACACATTGGAGACACTTTATTTAAATCATGCACTTGATCATCCTTATGAGATCACAATATCAACCATTTAAATTAAAGGAAGATCAAAGGGAGGGGTCCACTGGACTCTAGTGAAGGAATAAGGGCACTTTGTTGGTAACATATGCCTAGAAAGATCATGAAACTATACACCTAAATCACACATAGTCATATAAACTGTTATTTCAATTAAAATGAAGATAACTAAGTGATTAAAAATTACAATATTAGTACAGCTGCCACACTTTCCATTAATTTACAACTGGTATGCCCAAGATCTCACTGAGCTAACTCATAAATAACACTGTTTGAAGTGCCAAGAAGTAGATTCCTCAGCAACGGGAGACAGAATAGTGGTTCAGACACCTGCCTATAGCACGCACTCCAAGGGGTGTTCAGTTCCTAGCACCACATGATCCCATCCAACGTTTCTGAGTATGGTCCAGTGGCCCCCAGAACTGCAGGGATAACTCGGGTATCTAAGGCACCCACGGGGCCCCAAGCAGCACCCTTATCCTGCACTGAACTACCCTTCATCTCTGTTGTTGAAAAATCACCTGTGAGCCTCTCAGGGCCTCTTGAGCACTAGTTGGGAGCCCCTGGTCAAAAAAAGTCAATTACAAGCATGAAGAGTTTGTTAATTTCATTTTCTACCTTCCTTTCTTTTAATTAATGAAATACAAAACTACAAACCACTTCACTTTAAAAAGGCACTTCACTTTAGTTTTGAATTATTGGCTTAGACTCCATCATAACAATTACGCTTAATCAATGAAGCCAATTTAATCTACTAAACTAAGGTTAGTATAGATCAGTTTATACAATTTGTATAAACACATAAAGGACTAATAAAAAGTCTAATGAATACCAAATAATCTGAGGAGTTTGATTTTTTGTTGTAAATTTTGTTCATCAACAAACATCTTTGTTCAGAGTCGAATCTGAGGTTCTCACTGAAGATGGCCCTTTACAGAGCAGTGAAGAAGAAATAGTTTCCTACCTTCAAAGAGTGTGCACCTGGAGAAATACCTTTAATGCAAACTCCAAAGAGAAGGGCCAGAGCAGTAGTACAGTGAATAAGGCTCTTGCCTTACATACAGCCAACAGGGTTCAATCCCTGGTACCCCATATTGTCCCCTAACCCCACCAAAAGTGATTCCTGAGCACAGAATGAGGAGTAAGTCCTTAGCCATGACAGATATGGCCCCAAAACTGAACAAAAGATTCCCAAAGAAATAATATGATGGACCTTTAGGAAAGCTTCCATTCACTTTCACTTTGCTCAGTACTGGAAAATGTGAAAAGCATTGAATGGGCAGAGATAGGCAAAGATGTGAGGGGCGGAAAGAGAAGTGCACAGGACAAATCCAGCAGTCATGGAGACCAGAGGAGCCCCATGTGGCTGCAGCCAATAAACAAGCACAATGAAGACCCAAAGGACCAAGGGCAAACAATGAAAGAACCACAGGAACCATGGGTAGGACCATTTAAGTGCAAACAGCAAAAGGGCAGGAGAGACACTGAAAAGCAGCTCAAATGTGAAGGCCAGCATGAGAACTATGTTATGTGGATATGGAAAATCTTCGTGACAAGGACAAACAGAGGAGACAAGGATGACAGGAGACAGCACTGGGGACAGGACCTCCAAACTGAGTGAATCCAGAAATCCCTCTTTGGTTTGTTCTGTAAGTTGCGGTCATAAATAACATTTAGTTTAGTGTTTTTAAAGTATTGGCTAATAATAAATGATTGGTTCCTAATTGACATAAAATCATGAAAAAATAAGAATACTGATAAGTAATAACGTATTTGATGATTATTAATCATTGGCTGATAATTTTTCATTAAAAATTGATCACTTGATAATTTTGTCTCACCACAATACCCAATTTTGTCAATTAATTCTTTTTGCAATACTGAGGATTTAAATCAGGTATCACACAGGCAAGGCATATACTCTATTACTGAGCTGCAGGAGTCAAGGCCCAGAGACTATCTGACTTGACTAGAAGTCATGAAAACACTGAAAAGGGAGTTTTTCACAGAGTGACTGTGAGTACAGTCACTGCACCAGAGAGGTCCCCTCGCTGCCCACCTGCTGGCTCAGCCCAGCCCTGCCCGGCCATGTCCCCAACGTAGGCCCCGGCTGCAGGATGTCGTAAATAAAGAACATGCTGGTGGCATGCAAAAAAAAAAATGGAGCCGGAGCGATAGCCCAGCAGGTAGGGCGTTTGCCTTGCACTGTGCCAGCCCAGGTCCAATCCCGGCATCCCATATGGTCCCCGAGCACTGCCAGGAGTAATTCCTGAGTGCAGAGCCAGGAGAAACCCCTGAGCATTGCCGGGTGTGACCCAAAAAAGCAAAAAAAAAAAAAAAAAGTTTTTTTTTCTGTGCACTGATAAATTGAGAAGGAATCCAGGTTGTTTCAGGGCTGGAATGATGGTACAGTGGGAAGGACAATTACCTTGCATGTGGCTGACCTGGCACTTCATGAGGTTTCCTGAGCACTACCAGGAATAATTTCTGAGTGCAGAGTCAGGAGTAACCCCTGGAGTAACCCTTGAGCATTGCCATTTGTAATCTCCCCCAAAAAATAAACATATTCAGTAAAAGATAGTTCAATAGAAAGGAAAAATGTAAAAGAAAGAATTTAAAGATGGCATATAGAAAGGAATCCTAATAGTATAATAGTATAATACTCAGTCGTCTCTATATAATATTCTTTAAAACAGTGAATTTTTGCGTCACCATTAACAAAAAATCCAACCCTACTAATAGGTGGCTAAACAAGAGAGGAAGTATTGGAAGTGCCAGAGGTATTGCTCCAGGGTGGGTTAAGTCAGCTTTTCAATGATACAAATAATTCATCTTTGCCCTCTGTCATCCCTTGGCATACAAGCATTGTCCTCAACTCTATTAAACATGACAGAACAGTGATCGCAGTTCATTTCTTGTCCTTCTGAAAGCATCCAAAATTTGAAAGGGACCTTTCTTATTTGTTTATCTCTCTATGAGAAAGCAAACATTTCCTCAAACCCTGTGGAGACTTTTCTTCACATTTTTCTGGGTACAGAAGGGTACCAGTTGAGTGTCCCTAAGGGAATCACTGACCAGCCAGGGGCAGCCTTCCTGGCTGATGGATTCCTGGGTCAATGCCTGGGCTGGAAAACAAGGCCCACTTCATTTATACCTTGTATGTAGAAGGTAGGTATGTGTATAAAATAGGTACCCTGAGGGCTAGGGGGTTCAGCTCAGCAATTGAGTGTATGGTTTGCCTGGGTGATGCCCTGATTTCAATCCTCACTATTGCAAAAAAAAGAATTAATTGACGAAATAGGTTATTGTTGTGAAAGAAAATGAAAATAGCTATTAGTTTGGCAGTCCACATGCCTGCCAATTAAGCTTTAATAAACATCAATACTGCTGTTGATGATCATACCATTAACACAACATCCACAATCTAGTTTTCTTTTATGAGGGATCTGTGTCTATACTTTCTAATAACTAATTTTACCATTTATGGGAGGAAAAAGAATTATTGATTGCCTAGAAGTACACACCACAAGAGTATCTATTTTAAGGCATTCACTGGAAGTCATTGTGAGACAATGTCTGCTTAAAATGCAGTATTTTCAGAGATTCTATCTTCAAATTCTTTTACCTGGTTTTTCTTGTGTGTATTAGTCAATAGAGAATTCTCATTAAGCTTATGTGAATAAGTGAGAAGTAAAGAATTGGAAGAGAATCAAGGAAGCTGCTATGTCTGAAGCAGTAATTCAAAACTAAAATCTACTTAACAAATGAATAAAATGCAACAATAATTACAAAAGAAGAAACACACTCAGAACTCCAAATTTATATGTGATATCACTATTCCTTTTGTCCTAAATTATACAATAATTCATAGTCTTCAAAATAGATGATATTTAACTACTAACAGTAACAGCTATAAAGTTCTCACTTTTTAGGAAAAAACATGATTTGTTTTAAATTTTAGAATACAAAAATATTAATAACAATACCATTTAATAACTTTGTAAAATACATTTTGTTTTACCGAGTTGTATCAGTCTAATTTACCTGTCATGACACAAGAATTTTATCAGTGAAGAACGCCCAGAAGATGTAATACTTAAGAGTTTGTAAAGATGAGAAAGAGTATGTGAACAAATGAGGGATTAAAAGACATGAGAGGTTTCAGAACCTCCAAAGAATATTCTAACACATTAAGCCAGCCATCATTGGCCTATTGCAGTTACTATTCATGATGTTACTGAATGGGCTTCAACATTATATGTAATGTAGACTCACACAAGTCTACATGATATGATTATTAGTTTGGATTCACTTAGGGAATAAATGAAAGCATGAGAGGGTAACATGAAGTAAGAGCTGAGACAGAGAGCTTCCCAAAGTATCATTTAACCCAAAATGCATAGCCCTCAAATGATAGAAATACTTCAGAAGGTTCAGATAAGTATGAGTTGAGGTAAGTTCAAACATGTTGACAAAACAACTAATTTCTCTCTAGTCTCACAAATAGAACAAACTTCTCCCTCAGAAATTTTAGAGTGCTCAGGTTCTTGTATTCAGAGATGTTTGTTCCTTTGAGAGTGAATGGGGCCTCTGGAACTAGTTCATTTTTCATGAACATAGTTTTGTTGAGATTCAGCTGTAGACCTATCTTTCCACATTCTCGATCAAAGTCAGCCAGCATTTGTGCCACTTGGCTAATGTTTGGTGTTATTAGAATGATGTCATCAGCGAAGCAGAGGTGGTGTAGTTGCCGACCGTCTATCTTCACTCCCATTCCTTCCCATTCTAAGTTATGTGTACCTAGGTCGAGAGGTCAACATGATGAACGACCTAAAACATGAGCTACACAAGAGGAAGAGAGTGGCACAGAATGCCTTCAAAAGCATCGAAGAAATAGCTAAAAAGACAAAGAACCTCCGGCTCCAGGCACATCTCTTCAACTCCACCATTCTCCCTACATTAACATACGCCTCAGAGACCTGGGCCCTACGAAAGCAGAATGAGAATGCTATTCGGGTCTCCCAAAGAGGGATCGAAAGAGCTATGCTTGGAATATCACGCTTCACTCAAGCAAAAGAAGGAATCCGGAGCTCCAATCTACCTCACTGTTCCAGAGTCAGGGATACTATCTTGTTTGCCAAGGCATCAAAAAATCAGATGGACTGGACATGTAATGGGATTTTTGGAGATGACCGCTGGACTAGAGCCATTACCGACTGGATCCCAAGGGATGTCAAAAGATCATGTGGTCGCCCACCTACAAGGTGGCCAGACTTCTTTGTCAAGACCCTGAATGAATGGTTTGAGGCTCCCTCATATTCCTGAAGCAACCAAATGCCATTGGACTACACTGGCACATGATAGGGTCAAATGGAAATGTTACTGGCCCCGCTCGAGCAAATCGATGAATAACGGGATGTCAAGTGATCAAGTGATCAGGTTCTTGTACTCAAGCAGCCAAAATTGGAAGGAGAGACAAGGTAAAATGGCTGATCCTGAAGAGAATCTATTAAACAGAGAGAAAAGAAGAGCAAGAGGGCCGTAAAGCTTCTGCAGAGAGGTCGCCTATGCAAAAGCACAGAGAAAGGCAGGGCCCCTTTTCCTACATATTATTTTCACCAGGGGGAGGACTCTTTTGAATTCTTGACTCTCTCTAACCTACTATGCACTTTTCATTAGTTTTAATGCAGGAACACCAGTCATATAGAGGGTGGGGAAGAAGAGGGCATTACAGTGATTATCTTCTAGCCCATCCAGGTTATCTGTCACATCCCGAGCCCATCCTCCTGACCATCCATCTTCACACACCACTAATTCCTTTATTTAGGACCATTCTTTTCCTAATCTGTTGCTGTCTAAGCCCTTCGGTCTATATATTAGAACTACACAGTGATTTTGTTATTTATCTACTGACAGATGTATCTAATGACAGCCAGGAAAGGGATCAGGTTAACAGTATGGAAATAAATCTGACCTTGCTGCTTTAAGTAAATGTAGCTCTGTCCAAGCAATCCTGGTCACTTTGCAGAGCAGAGATTCTTGACTCTCTCTATCCTACTAAGGTTTAGAAGACTACAGTCGATTATGTTAGCTAACCCTCATTCATCATTTACTAGAAGGATGTGTATGTACACAGATAGTGCATCAAATATAATATGTCAGAGGTTAGACTTTGTTAGAGATTCAAAATGTGGTATGATCCACTTCTGCCCTTTGAATTTATGTCAATTTAGAGACCTTTACCTTTTCAAGTTCAATCTCAATCTTGTTAGAAAGCTTTAGAGCAAAGAGTACAAATTTCATCATCCAGTATGCTGGTCAGCTACTAAGTCACATTAGATGCTTTTAGAATTTTTCAAAGAAGCAACTCAGAGGATACTTTTTTAGCAAGTATATTTTTTAAAGATACAACTTATTAAAGCAATTAACCAACTAGACACTACTAATGAAAAACATATAATATCAAAGGGCTAGGGATACGGCTCAGTGACTCAGTGATAGACTGCATGCCTCACATGTTAAAGGCTCTGGGTTCAATCCCCAAAATCTGCAAAAAATTGAAAAATAATAAAGCTATAGCTTTTCTTTTTAGTATAGATAATAAGTCATCTGGGGAAAATAGTTAAAATGACTCTTTCAAAGACTGTTCCATTTATAATAAAAACATAAAACAAAGGAAATAGGAAAGAACTATGAAAAGGAAGAGAAGATAGTAAGATGTACTATGCGTTTATTTACACAGCTAAGTCCAAATACTGTGAAAAATGAGTAGGGAAAATGGAATTCTCACTTTAGCTTTTTTCTTATATTGTATAGTACGATTATATATTGTCATATTATATATGATGTATCATATTATATACTCATAAAATATATGCTATGATAGTGTCAAAAATTAAAATGTGACTAAATAAATTTTTCTTCAAATAATTTTTATGTGTATAAAACAAAGAAAATGAAGACACATGTTTCAGTCCTGAGGTGTTTGTAGTTTGGTGGAACATACACACCTGAAAAGGCTGGGGATGTGGCTCAGGTGACAGAACACACATTTTTCATTTGTGAGTTTAATCCGGGGTTTCTTATGGCTGTTTGAGCAATGTCTGATTTTTTACTACACAACAACAACAAAATCAGCAACACGATTAACACGGTTATATAAAAGATGGACATGGAAGATCAACAGGTCAATGTAATATGATATAATGGTTTCACATTCTTATCAAAATGAACTTCCAAGACTGCAGCTGTTATTTCTACTCATTCTACCAAACTGAATATTAGTCACTACATCACGCTATATGTTTGCATTTTTCATTGAATGCTATACTAACATACATTTTACAAACAGATGAGTTTTAGGTTTTTAAAATTTAGAAATAGAATTGTTTCCAATCTACCGCATATGCTGAAATCATCTGTGAAGATTACAAAAACATCTATGTCTATATTGCACACACAGATATTTTTATTTATTGGGCATCAAGGCACTGTACTTCACTTTCAAAACCATTCTTACCAAAGTGTGTCCAATTGCCATTACCTAGTCAATGGTAATGCTACTCTCCCGTAAGCTTATCACTCAGCTCCTTGCATCATCAACTTTTCTTGACCTTCCATATTCTGTAAATATAACTCTGTTAATTCTCTCTCTATAATATCACATTAAAACTTTATTTTAGCTGTCATTATTATTATTATACTTTTGCAGGATGATAATGGTATGAAAACTGAGAAGGGGGAAAAGAGAAAAGAGGAAATAGAAGGGAGAAAGGATGAGGGGAGGGAGATATCCATTAAACAGCCAAGTAAGTAGCATATACTATATTTTATTGAGTATACTTCCTTGTATTATTTCATGTTATCCCTCTATTTCTTCTCTTTATTTGTCTTTTGTATCAGGTTCCCTTGCTTCCACATCTCCATTCCAACTGGGAGATACACAGTTTGTCTGATGCCCAGGAGTGGAAAGGGTTATGGGGAGCCAAACAAGCACTTACATCTGCTTACCACAAACTAAGTATAAAGATGAGAAGTCACAGACCACAGCAAAGCAAAATGGCTTGGAAGCTGTAGTGAGATGGTCCCTGCCATTGGGTCTAACTGGATCTCCAATCTGCTTAATATTTCTTGAGAAATGTCCATGTTCATTTAGGTGCTAGAGGGGGCCAGTCTGTGAATCATCTTAATTGGGATGTTCTGGAAGTACTGATGGCAACGAGCACTAGTGTACATTGAAAACGTAGTTCCCTCTCTATTGGCATAGGAACTACCAACAAGACTGTATTTCTACTGACTTCTGAGAAAAAAAACTAATATGGACATCTTGGTGTTTTTAGATATCACAGGATATGAAAGATACACGGGATGAGAGTGCAGATCAACAATTTCTTGGAGTGTTCAGAGTGTGAAGTGCAGGAGTATAGAAATGTGAAAGTTACTGTGTTTAAGGAGTCCTAACGGAGGCATTGATACAGTTGCCAAAGTCAGTCATGCCTCTTGCTGGCCTCTCCCCAGCTCAGCCTGCTCCCTAGCCAGAAACAACACATTCTAGAAAAAGTCTATGTAACTATTTCTCACTTTCCAAGAACTGACCTATTAATTCATTTACAGAAACAATTATGTCTTGATTTTTTCTTACACTAAATGCTCCTAGATTGCAATACAACATTGCCTTCCACTTTACATTAAAAAAATCACTCTCAGGTATTGCCTGTGTATTAAGAATAGATCAGGTAGACCTGTAACATTTTCTTTCTAATAGAAGAATGCTACTTTTTTGTAGGCTACGATGTTGTATTTAATACCACACATCTTGGCATTTTAGATTCAGAGACCAAGATTTCTTTGATAAAATGGGGCAAATTTTACCTGTTCTCATCAACAGCATTTTTCTGTACTGATTATAGACATCAAAGAATTTTCCATCTTTCTTGTGGAGCTAAATGTTTCCATCCCCAAGGCCACAGGTCATGGAAGTATAGGGTCAATAGTTGAGAAAGTAATGGTCTAATATACCATTGAGATCATGAGGGGCTGACTAGCTGTCCTGTGACCTCACAGGTATTTCCATTCTCTCATTCACTTTCTCTCAGTCACCTTGTTCAAGTGGCATTTAAAAAGAAATTTCCTCATCTTGGATCCACCCACACATCTGATAATATGTAAATTTAGGTGTCTCTAGGAGATTAGATGAGTTATCTTTTTATTTGACACTATCACAAATTTAGTAACCAAAACTGATCTTCAAAGAAACAACTCAGTTTTGCTTCTGTCTTTGAAGAAAAGTTGCATTTTTTATAACAAAGTGAAAAGAGTACTGAAGAAGCCATAGCAGCAGAATACACTCTTCCTCGGTACTGCACATCTGGGCCATGTTTATATTGTTTCAGCAGGGAAGGAATGGATATATATATATATATATATATATATATATATATATATATATATATATATATATATATATATATTGACTTTTAGGAAGAATTCTGTAAGAAAGAGGAGAATTGCTAATGTGCCCACAACTCATTTGCTTGCATCAGGAACCCCTTTCCATTTCAATCTGCCAGCATCCTAATTAAGATGATCTGAATCTTAGGTGATCTATTATTGCAGATCTAAGATAGGCCAATCTACATTAGACAAGATGTTCCACTGTGTGCTTACACTGACACGATAAGACCATTGAGCAGAAAAGCATGACTTCTCCGTGTCTGGCCCTGCACTGGCTGAGCACTCTGTCAGTGCTCCATAAATAATACCCAGGACCTTGCCAATTGCCTTTCTACCACCTTAGGAACAATTTAATTTTACTATAACATTTCTGGCTCTTTTGGACAACTTGAATCTTTGTTCCTTTGTGTGAGAGGAAGACAGCAAAGTATTAATATAGGTCTTTATACCAGTATATGTCAGTGCATATAAAAGTAAATTTCAATGCAATTCCCATTTATTACCTTAATGATGTTTCCACAGAATTTATGTTAAAAAACATACAATTACATAAACTTTTCAGCCAGAAAAGAATTACAGAGACACACAGCATTAGGAAAATCAGGATCCAGTCTCACTCCAGGATAATTATTTCCAGATGCATTTTTCACAAGTGGTAAAAACTATATAATACAATTATATATGTGCATATATATATATATATATAGAGAGAGAGAGAGAGAGAGAGAATAAACAAATCAAATGATCTTCTTTTTCCTCCTTCAGGTAAATAAAGCTACCTCAAATTCATAAGAATAAATACTGAATTAGGATGTGAGTATCTGGTAAACAAATTAAAAATGCATATTAATCTTGGTCATGCCCTCACCTGCCATCTAAAAAGCATGCTACGCTGACTGCAACATCAAGTCTCAGATCACCCACATATGCTTCTCAACATACCTCTAAATCTGTTACCTGCTGATCTGAACAAGCAGACTTAAAAATTATTCCTGAGTCAAGGATCTACTGGTGAAGCAGATATGCTGGGAGATGCTGGGCAAGCCCCATCCCCATCCCTGGCGCCATGTGTTCCCCAGAAGCCCCAGCACCCACAAGAGTACTTACTGAGAACACCCACCCCTCCACACACATATCACTTGTATCACTTGTCTTCCCGTTGATCATCGATTTACTCGAGCAGGCACCAGTAACACCTCCATTCATTGGGAATGAGGTCCATTATTGTTACTGTTTTTGGCATATCAAATACACCACAGGTAGCTTGCTAGGCTCTGCCATGGCTCTGGGTTCATCCCAGGAGGCCCAGTCATAAAAGAAAATCCCTTAAGTTTGATATTGTCGAACAGTTAATACTGATGATACTAGTAGTCTGCTATCGCTTTCCAAAGAGATAACTACCTCAACCTAAGAATCTTAAAGTAGGTAGATTAAAAAAACACAATTCTGGAGTTCAAAATAGCTAACCTTTTGTTTCCTTTCACTAAGGAATTAAAGACAGTGGCTGGAAGTTGGCAGTAGTGGGAAGGGTTCCTAATTAACAGTTAAATCATCAAATACAGTCTTTAAATTTCCTTTATTTCTGTAATGAGGACAACTAAGATGCCTATTACATGCCTATGAGATGCAAAGTTTGAGATGTATGTAGAAATGTTGGCCTTGACTCTAATATATCTGTAATGATGGTAGGCTCTATAGGTTAAGAGTAAAGAAACCAAGGATAATAACATTTTAAAGACAGCAAACTGCAAAACTGAACCCTGTTTGCTTTGGGGAATCTTTCTCGTTTGTCTGTCTGTCTGTCTGTTTGTTTGTTTGATTGATTTTGAGGGACTCATTTCCCTGTGTTCAAGGGGTTCGCCTGCAGCTCTTTGCTTGAGAACCATAAAGGGCCAGGATGGAACCTGTGCCTCCTACAGGTAAAGCACTAAAGCTCGTAATCAGCCCATTGGGCCATCTCTCTGGGCCAGGATTTTTCTTTTTCTCAGTGATAGGATCAAGTCCATGGTCTCACTCATGCCAATCATTTGCCACACCACTGAATCATATCTGCTGTCCCATTTTTTAAGGTTTTGGATTTTTGCCTTGGGAGGGAAGAAATAAAATGTAGCCTCTAACAGAGAAGGAATATTCACTGTTTGAAAACTCTTCAGTTTTATCGCAATATAAAAATTAGCATACCAAAAGCCCAATTTAAGGTGATAAACTTTTACCCATCTATCCTAAAATAATATACATAATTATAAGCATATTTTCAATTCTTGGATGTGAATGCCAAAGCTCTATTTCTAGAACTGGTAAATTTTGTTCTCTATTTCCATGTATAAAAGATCTCACAGTCCTAGGAAAACACTTTTTAAAAAATGAAATACAACAAATAAGGTATGCTGCAGAGTCCTGGGGGAGAAGTTTCCCAGAGTCTTTGAATTTCCTCCTATCCTCCTTCTTTACAAGATATCTAAGACCAAGTCCTTTTCTGCAGTCTCTCAAACAAGGTAAAAAGAAAAATACCCCCTAGATATGTTCCTTAGATTTTCTATTATGCTTCTCAAGTTCCCAGTAGCTTCTGAAGTAAGCCTAAGATGAATTCTGGAGTTATTTTTCTATTATGTTTTAATTTTAGATCCTCTTTAGGCTTAAGATGAAATACATGATCATAACTGCTGTGCTTAAAGATGCATTTCATGGCGCCATTTGTACCTGACCTGTGCAAGGTCACGTCATGGAAAGACTGACATGGTAGTTAACAAGTTCAGTGCAGCTTTTAGTCTTGGAGCACTCTAGGGCAACCTATTTAAGCTTTCAGTATTAATGTAGTAGGGTAAGGGGAAAATACTGTTTCACCATTACCTATAAGATATATTCTATAGAGAGAGATGACTCTGGTTTGGATAATGTCAATTTGAAACCTATAGGAAACAACTGCTCAAATCACTGATCACTAAGGTTTATTTTTTTTTCCTTTTTTGGGTCACACCCGGCAATGCTCAGGGGGTTTCTCCTGGCTCTGCACTCAGGAATTACTCCTGGCGGTGCTCGAGGGACCATATGGGATGCCTGGGTTTGAACCCAGGCCGGCACAGGCCGGCTGAGTGCAAGGCAAACACCCTAACCGCTGGGCTATCGCTCCGGCCCCATCACTAAGGTTTACTTTGATATCAAATAGTGACCTTGGTGCAAACTGGTGCTAACTGGTCTAATATGTCCAGAATAACTGTTCAGGATATGTTCTTGGTTCCAGATACACCACGGCTTTTAACACCTCTTAATTCTCTGCCTGCACAGTTCTCTCTGCCTACTACTTTTACGCTAGCAAAGATCATTCATTTCAAGCACTAACTCCTCTGTAAATATTCTTGGTGCTCCCAAGTAAGATTAGAATTTCCCCTGTGCCCTCAGAGAAATTTGTGCGAATTTATACTGAAGTATTTATCATATTCTACTATAACTATTTGTTTACTGTCTCCACCACTAGAACAAGGAGTCCTATATTCTTGCTTTTATCTGGGACTTATTTTGTGCCAGGCACAGTTCTATGCACTTTAGAAATGTAACCGCAACCTAAACCTTTTGTGGTGAGTATCATCACCACATTTTACAAATGAGGAACCTGAGGCAAAGAAAGGTTAATTTTCCCAAGGACGTGGTTTAGCTGCATGGAGTGGGTGCTGGCAGCCAGACTGGAGCAGTCTGAGTTCAGAGTCTGAGTCTCGCTTATTATTCTCTGTGTTTGCCCAAGGACTAGGGGAAGCAGTCCATAGACACTAAACAAATAAAACGATCATTTTGATTTCTCCATCAGTTCCTAAGCTTAACTTTATAAATATATTTTCTGGGTCATAAATTGATTTCACCTTTACCCCTGAACAGTGAATGAGTTTGTTTTCCCAGAGAACATTCAGCCCAGACAGGGAAAGAGGTCTGGTTGGGAGACTGCAAGCCTGGGGTTTGGCAAGCTGTGCCACGCCACTGCCTACAGCTCAGCATCTCAAGCACTGCTCTGCTGTTCCTGCTCCTTGTCTTTCTCTCAGACACCCTGCACTTTGTGCAGAGTGTAATGTGTAATGCTCTGGAAAAGAAATGCTATCAATGGGGAAAACACCCAGGTGGTTTTTTTTGTAAATGAATGTAACTCCTGGAAGAAACGGTCACTTTGAGTATGATTCCAACAGAAAGGGTTATTGTGTTGTTTGTGGACAAGTGAGGACTGCGAATCATTAAGCACCTGATGTATTTCTTTTTCTTCCTGATACTTATTTTTTTTTTGTTTGTTTTGCTTTTTGGGTCACACCTTGAGACACTCAGGGGTTATTCCTGGCTCTGCACTCAGGAATTACTCCTGGCTCGGGGACCATATGGCATGCCAGGGGATCAAATCTGGGTTGGCAGCATGCAAGACAAATGCCCTACCTGCTATCTTATCACTCCGGCCCTTCTTCATGATACTTAAATTTAAGTTTCAAAAAAAATGAATTTAAGTTTCAAATCCCCTCAGATAAATGCCACCTAATTTTACCTCTTAAATCCCTTTTGGAGGAGACAGGGAGTTTGAGGTCATACTTAAGGTGTCAAAGGGTTTCTATAGTGCTGCAGACAGAACCCAGACCTCCTCTTGCTTGCTAGTCCTCTGGGCTACCCACCTTCTACCCTCTCTGCTGCTTTGCTACCTTCCTATCCTCGCTCTTCCCTCACTCTGCCCACCCTTGAACCAGGAGCAGGATTTATGTAGCAGATCAAGGGCCTCACTCCTCTTTTTCCTGACATCTGGCTGTAGGGCTTCCCTTGCTCATCCTCTCCATTGTTATTGGCCTTCTCTTTGACCGTTGCTTCCTCAGAGAAGCCCTCCTTGATGAAAATAATTTCTCCTACTCCAACTTCTGGTTGATCCTTCTACTTTGCGTTCATAGTATGTTATTTTCTATAAGGCATAATAATTAGATTTAAGAGTGTCACCTAAACTATCACAAGCTATACAACATAAGCATGGGACTAACTGTGCAGCCCCATGATCAGCCCTGAGCAGTGGTTTTCTTTCCTTTTTATACCTGTCTACCAGGCCATGGCCCCGTGGTTGAAAACCACTATGATAGGTCATTATTAACATGTGCTCTGAGGCCAAAGGGCTCCATGTCATATCCAAGCTCTGCTACTTACACCTATGTGATCTTAAGCAAGTCACCTAACTTCTCTGTGTCTACAGTTTCTCTACTAGGAATTACAATAGGGTCATCTAAAGGTTTCTTGTGAGAACTAAATCATAGAATATAACAAAGAACTTCAGAGTACTATCTGGCATATAGAATGCATCCAGAACAAGATAACTTTTTTTAAAAAGTAGGTATTCTGTGGATTGGGGATATGGCTCAGTGGTAGGATATATCTACTATATGGGTGAAGTATGAGATCAATTCCCAGCACTCAAAAGAAAAAAAGAAAAGAAATAAACTGGCCTGTTCCATAGATCGAACACAATGGAGACTTTAGTTAGGCCCATTATCACCCATGCTCCAGCCAGGCACTAGTACCATCGACTTCTCCCTACAGTTTGCTCCTTAAAAAAAAAACCTCCCCTGGACACATGGTCTGTCCCTCGGTGTTAGTCCCAGCTCTGATCCTTTCTTTCATCACGTCACTGCCTAAAATATCTGCCTCACCAGCTCTCATTCTGTAAGTCCTGAAGTGTGACTTTCACTGTGGAACCTTATTTCTGTGAGTCTGAGCTCATCATTTCATCAATTGCCTCCAACAACTTAAAGGTACTTGCTTGAGATTTCAAAGTTATAAATTGTCTGAACTTTTCACTAGCTGCATGGTTTCCAGCACTGCAGGACAGCGTGATGCTCTCCTCTGCTTGCACTTAAAAAATTTGAGTGCGGAGAGCAAGAAGTCTATTTAAGTTGATGTATAAATTTACCACAATTGGCGGAGCGATAGCCCAGTGGGTAGGGCGTTTGCCTTGCACGCGGCTGGCCTGTGCCGCCCGGGTTCGATCCCTGGCATCCCATATGGTCCCCCAAGCACCGCCAGGCGTAATTCCCGAGTGCAGAGCCAGGAGTAACCCCTGAGCATCGACGGGTGTGGCCCAAAAAATTTAAAAAAAAATTACCACAATGCCAATCCATATGCATGTTAAAAAGTGGGACTTGACTATGATTTAATTATTGTTTATGCCAGGCATGATCTCATAAATCTGTTTTCTCCATGTTACAATATGTTTCAATGCTACAACTACTGAGATGAATTTTCTGCACTTAGTTTCATAAAAGAATGAGTACAAAAGAGAGGGGTTACATAAGAACGCCAAATTAATAAAATTAGTCTTTAAACCAGAAGTTCAAAGATACCTTTTAGAACAGTGGTACAATGTATCAAAAGGTGCCTGGTTTAAAGTTTAATTGTCGTTGCTATACAGGTTATTTTTTAAATTTAAAACAGATAACCAAAATGTGTCAATACTCATTTTTAAAGTACTTGTTGTATTCTGGTGCATGCACCATTATGGAGAACTTAAACTCAGAGCAAAAAGATTTGTTGCAAAGCATATGACCTTCTTCCCACTACAATGACCATCCCCTAATTAGGCAATGCATCTGATAGTCATTAACAGGAATGAGATAATGAATCACTTTCTCTCTTCTTTGTTAATTTGCTGTAACCAAGCGGCTAATGGATGTCAGAGCTGAGTGATTGCACTGATTATAGTGATTTATAGTTGCAACAAAACAATTTAAAACCATTCTGATTATTCATGTTAAAGATGCTTTATGTTTTGTTTACTAAACGTTTTATGTTCCCTTTCTCTTACCCCTAAAAAGTACTGTACCCTCCTACACTGACTTTTCCACAAAAATATAAATCTATCTCTTCAGGAAGCTTGGAAGTTCTGGGGTTTATAAATATTATTTTAATTAAGTCATTTTATAATATTTATAATTATGCATATACATATAAAATGCACATGTATGAGATAGATAGATAGATAGATAGATAGATAGATAGATAGATAGATAGATAGATAGATAGATAGATAGATAGATAGATAGATAGATAGATAGATAGATAGATAGATAGATAGATAGATACAGATATATACAGAGAGAGGTAGGGGGAGGGAGATATAAAGTTTACACAGTAGAAACAAAAAGCCTTAGGGGTAAAAAGAAAACTTCAGTGGTGCCTGTTCAAAAGAAGGCAGAAATAAGAGGAAATAAGCCAAACTTCAAGCCACTTACCTTGGGGCTTCCAGTCCCGTCCTCATCCTCCACAGACACATCAGTAGCCAGAATCTCGGCTTTGATGGTATCCAGAGCCCGGAGAATCCAGCTGTGTTGCCGTTTGATTTGCCTCTGCAGCTCCTTCCATTGACTGGCAATCATCCGCAGCATGTCCTTCAGTCCTTCTCCAAAAGGAGGGGAAAGCGCAAGGTATGAATTGCCTGTACTTTTGGCCATTATTATTTTTTATACAGCAAATTAGAGAGCAATTGCAAATAACAAACATATTTTAAATCATGATTACCATCACCTGCTTTATTAGAGTTTGTCATTCAAAAATAAAGGGGAATTTTTGGCTTGCCACCAGACATAAGGACACAAACGAGGGTAACCACAACATGCAGAGTTTGCAACTACTGATTTATATGCGTGGGCTAAAAAACAATCATGAGGAACAAAATCTTGATATATAAAAATTGTTGTCACTATCATTTCATATAGCAGGCCCTATGTATGAGGGTGTGGAGTCTTTATAACGATAAGAAAAATATGTGGAAAAATAGAAAAGTTAATTTGATGAGAAATACTGTAAATGGCTAAAATTAAGTCTACGGTCTTTAACATTAACACTGTTAATGTTAATACTGTTAATACTGTTCTTTTTTACATAGCTGTGTAAACTCCAAATCAAGGGCCAAATTGTAATTCATCCTCTTATGGCCTTTTAGTACTAGGCTAAGTATAACCAAATGACAAAATCATTTTCATGTTTAATCTACTTCTCATAAATACATTAGTACTGGGGTAAGTAAGAATTGGTTTACCAAAAGTCTGCTAAAGGAAAGCCTAGCTAAATACATGCAAAATTTGCATGTGTGTGAACTGGCAGGCAAATAATCAGATACCTCTAGACTGCTTGCCTTATATCTGTAATGATATCTATAAGTACTCTAATGCATATGCATTTTAAATATATGCACAATTCTCATTCATTATCTTAATGTTATTTCCAGAGCACCTACATCAAAAAGCATGTCAATGTGAAGTTTGCAGGAATGTACTTTCAATTGAAACTCGGGCACACAGCAAGCCCAAAATAAAATGAACAGACCATTTGGAGGCAGTATTTCATCTTATAAGTATCACAGCATTGTATGCAGTATATGAAACATTTATAAATCTTGAAGGTCAATCTGATAATGTAAATATTAATAATACATAAGGAATCGAATATATGCAGTAATTTACAGCAATGCTTCTTCCTTCTTAATAGTCTGGAGACATAAAGACTCGCAATATTTCAGGAGGATTTACCTGCTTTGTGAGATGCAATAAGCTCAAGAAGTTGGTGTCCTTCCTCCTCCACAGCTTCCTTTAGAGCACAGTGACTGTCTACATTTAACTTAAAACTCTGCAAAAAAAAAAAAAAAAAGAATGAGGATCACACCCTGGCAGGGCAGTTCAGTACAAAGCATCGTTACAAAATTACTCACAAGTTTTTATCAAGAACCACAAAGCCAATTTACCCCATAGACAAACTAATTTGCAATACTAAAAGCTATTGATATTTGGGATCTGGGCTCAAGACATTTCTATTAGATTAGCAGAGTACATCTGTTTGGAAACAGCTGACAAATCTAGAAATTCATTAGTTTTTTATGAAAAGTCACATCCCGTAGGCTATATCAAGAGTAGCAGTGATCTATAAAATACACTGAATTTCTATCAGCACATATGAGCTCTTTCTTCATTTAAAAAAAATCTAGTGATGGCACTATTTATGAAACCATAAAAATTGGCAGCATAAAATATATTAGCCTTATGTGCACATATATAAACCTATTAATATAGCAGGGCTTGATTCAGCTCTATTTCTCAGCTATCACACAATTCATAGAATATCAAGGTAGATTTAGGTAGTAGCTGCATTGAAAAGTCAGATACTGTCGAAATATTTCTTCTGCAAAAGTTGATTCCTTGCAACAGGACACTGCTTTATAAATGAATCAATCAAGTACATCATGGGCAGTTTTTCACTCCTCAAGTCATCCAAAAGACATAAACTACTGTCATTCTAATGACTGAATTCTAACTCAGAGCCACGTCAGAGTTTTTCCCTTCTTCCTTACTCCCCCTCTGTTATCTCTGCTCTTTCTGTTGCCTCTAATGCCTCCCTCATTGCAGTCTTCTCTCCATATTTATCCATCAAATAAAGTATAATCAATTTTTTTAAAGTTGCAATTTCATATTCTATGGCAATTTCAAAATGTCAATTTCAGCTCCATGTTACAAACAAGGTGCTCCAAAGTGTTTGCAGGAATAGTGGATATATACTGGAATAGATTAAAGGTACTTTCCAAAAGGGAAATATTCCACTAAAACATTTCCCTTTTTTGTTTTTGTTTTGGGGCCACAGTGCTCAGGGCCTTCTCCTGCACTCAAGGATCACTCCTAGCAAGACTCAGGAGACCATATATGCTGCCAGGGGTCAGCTGTATGTGAAAGCGCCATGTCTTCAGAGTGAAAAATCTATGCCCCTGACTAGTTAGGACAAGCATGAATTTTAAAATACAATGTGAAAAAAAGTGGGACTTCTCCATGATTGGGATCCAAAAGAGACCTGTTTTATACTCACTGAACATACATTGAATATTAATGATACATATTGTACTAAAGTTGGTATGAATATTTGATAGATGGGCTAGGTGATATAGTCCCAGTAAGAATGGAATCTGAGGGGGCCGGAGGCGAAGCACAGTGGGGAGGGCGTTTGCCTTGCAAGTGGCCAACCTGGGTTCAATCCCCGCCATTCCATGTGGTCCCCCGAGCACCACCAGGAGTAATTCCTGAGCAAAGAGCCAGGAGTAATCCCTGAGCATCGCCGGGTGTGACCCAAAAAGAAAGAAAACAACAACAACAAAAATAAAATAAATAAAAAATAAGAAAAGAATGGAATATGAACAAGAAGGTGAAACAGCCACAAACTCTGAAATTAGACTTCTTTTATTCATTTGAGGTGCAGCCTACGTCATTGCACAGACTCAGTGGAGAGTCTGGGTGCTCCTTACTTCATGAGATAGTTTCGGTAGATTTTAAAATGAAGGAGTTAGGGACAGGCGATGAGGCTGTGAAATACAAAGATTGGAGTTTTGACTAAAAAAGGAAGACTGATTGCAAATTAGGAATGAGTTCATGTGACTAGAGGTACAATTTCAGCCAAACAGGCCAGAAAAGGACACTCTCAGGATTCCCCACCAATTGGTCACTGTCTCTTATATCATCCAACTTCAGTCACAGGAAATGGGCTCAATGCATTTAAATGTGGCAGAGTAAAGTAATCCTGACACTTTTTCAATCCAGTCTCTATGAAACATTTCATTTTTTTGTTCTTTATATTATCTTTTTGCCCCTGAAATTGGAAATCTTCAACATTAAAACCCTGCCATGCACTCTTACTTAAAAAAATAAATAGGGGATCACACCCAGCTTCATTGAGGGAACTATGAAGTTTCTGGTTCCCAAGTCCCCCACCTCACACACACACACACACACACACATACACATACACACACAGCATCAAAATGGTTGGAAATTCTGAGTTTTGAAGCAAGAGAACATAAAGACCTGGTAGTAGGCACAATAATTTAACAGAATTAAAGTTAAAAGTATAAAATGGATGCAATTAATGCACTTAGACCTGTTCTGTCTCAAGATGATGTGAAGGAAACTTTAACATTTTATTTTTTTTTATTTGCAAGAAATTAGTTAGGAAATTAGAAAATATGATGCATTCATTATTAGGGAATTTAAACTTATAAGTTTGATGCTGTAGAAAAGAATCATTTACTAAACTATTAGTCAAATGGGTATAATTGAGCTTAGCTTTCTGGGACATACACTAACCATGAATGAATAATATTAATTAAGTGATTCACAATGGGCCTCTGAGAAGTCAATAAAACTAGTGTTAGCAAAATTGTCAACAAAATTTCTAGCTACTCTGTGATTCTTTAATATGATTTCCTCATTTTGTGTCCACCTCTTCCCTAGAGAAGAAAGACTGGATAAGAGGTTCGATTTTCTGGCGTCAGAGAGATAATACAGAAGGGAGGGAGGGAGCTTGCCTGCATGCAGCTGGCCTGGTTTTAATACTTGGCATCTCATATGGGCCCCACCCCAAAACCTCCTGAGCACCACCAGGAGTGATTTATGCGTGCAGAGCCAGGTAACCCTTAGTGCTGCTGGGTGTAACCCTAAAATAAAAAAAAAATTTAAAAAGGAAATAAAGTATTTTTTTATCTTTTTTTTCCCCATTGAATTAGACACCTGAACAGATTTCTGTCATTATTCTACTAAAACATTTCCTAAGCAATGCTGTATGGCACATAGTCCCACGACAATATTCAAAGCACACCCTAAAATGGTAGGGCATATTCTTGAGACTTAATTTATGACAACATCACCACCATCGGCAAGTAGCATAATGCTGTGTCACTGATAATGTGAAATTACATAAGTATGAATAATCTGGGTCTTGAGGAGCACTGAAATTTAGACGTTATCCTGCTACCTTAAAACAGCAAGCACTGAACATCTAGAAGATGCAAACTATGTAAATGGGAAATACAGTTACTAGACAAAGAAACGATCAAAATGATGACCTAGCAGATGTTGACCAATGTTTCCTTTATGGCCATCTCTAACCTCCCTCCCCAGAACATGGTACAGAACAAAATGCATTACTTCTTGTCAGGATTCAATTAGCAGAGGAGGCTGATTGCACTTTGATTACGATCAGATTTCACAAAGCAGAAATAAACACTACATCTAATCCTAGTCCATTCAAATTTCTGAAGCCAGTTTGATGGGTGTGAGAGGTCATCGGGTATGCAACCGAGACCTTATAGCCCATGACAGAAACAAAAGTGTGACAGATGTGAAAGATCCTAAGAATAGATATGGATCTCCTTGTGCAGGAAATAGTGGGGAAGGACCATAAGCACATTCAGAGACTTAAAGATGCAAAGTGTCTGAGCCTTAGCATCATTTCTTGAGCACAGACATTTAATCATGACCACGTGAAACTAATAGTGCTTTCCAGGTCCACTGAGGCCCATGAGTCTTACAACACTTCAAATGGTATTTAAAAAAAACCTACAGAGTATTTCCTGGTCTAGTATTAGCTTTTCTAAAGCATAAACTAAATATATATTGAAATCTATTTTTCCAGGCCAATAGATAATAAAAGCTAAGAATACACAATTGTGAATCCAGCAGGTTATAGTGATTGGGTAAAAGAGACAAGTAAACATTCCTTTATGACACTGCACAGAAGACATTTATAAATAGGGTTTGTTGTACAACAGGGAGTGATGAGATTTTCAGTGAATTAAATGTGTCCAATCCAATAAAATTAAAATATTTAAAAAGTTGACTACCAAGTTGCTCAAATGAAAACAAGACTGGGCTGTATTCCATCCAAGTATAATAGGTGCTGGACAGATGCTTTGTGTACCCACACTGGGAGGCAGCGTCTGCAAAGTCTAGAAGGAGCTTATAAAGAAAAGCCTGATTTGGGAGCCAGAACTATAGTACAAGGGTTAAGTTGCATGCCTGGCACCCTCTCAACCCAGGTTTGAGTCCCAGCACAACATACGGCCACCTGAGCACTGCCAGGAGTGATCCCTGAGCATAAAACAAGAGTAAGCCCTGAGCACTGAGCACTGAGCACAGCTTGGGATGACTCCCTTCCCCCATCCCCCAAAAGGAAAAAACAGATTTGTATGTGAGCCTTTTCTTTATTATGGCAAGAAACATGAAGTCCCAAGCAGCTTGGTACGGCAAAGCAGGGGAGGTGGCAGCAGGGGAGGTGGAAGCCCTGGCTAACACGGAGGCCTGCACTCCAATAGCCGTGAAAGAGTCAAGGACATACATGCCAGCAGCACAGAAGAGCGACTGGTGCACTTGCGTGTCTTAGAAAGCTCTCTGGCTCTTGTGCAAAGTTGACTTGAAAAGGCAGACTGGAGACAGGGAGGCCACTTAGGGGACTTCTAGGCTAATACAGGCCAGATGTTCCTGCACACTCTTTTTTAATTAAAAAAAAGGTATGTTTTTTGTTTTAAATGAATGAAAAAAGGAAAACGGAGAAAATCTTCCTGTCTTTTAAAGATCTTTCTGTGCGTGAGAGCAGTGTGTGTGCCAGAATTGAGTTCTTTGGCTGCTCCGATGATAAATACCAGAGGTTATTAGTCAGGAGTCTCCAAATGTGAAAGACATATTGAACTGATGAACTTTTACTCCCACTGTCATTTTAAAGAGATGGTATATATGCTGATGAATAAGGCACTTGCTGACACTTTTTCCTCACACAAAAGATTTTTACTACCCTAAGAAAATGAAGTTGAAGAATATGTGTTCAGCAGAAAAGCAGAGTCTTGAAAAACCACCTGCTACCTCCCTCAGGCCATTCTGCCCCACTGTCCCACCCCCAACCACCACATATGTCAATGATCTGGCCACAAAACTGTCCTGGGCTCTAGGAGAGGCCCTTGGTTGAGAGAAAAGCCTTGAACCCCTGTGGAAAACTCCTTATCTTCCCTTTTCCCTATACCATCCATATATGCCTTTCTTCAAAATTAAAGATTCACTTTCCCAGTGCCATAAATGCCAGAAACCTTCCAGAAACATCATTTAGGCATCATGCAGACATAAAAATATTAACTGTGGAGATCCAGGGGGACAGGTCAAGGCAGAGCTCACATCTGCATTAACCCCGAGGCCACTGCAGGGAGTAACCGCCAAGTACCAGCATGTGTGACAAGGATAAATGATAAAATGAAACAAAAACTTAAAATCAAATAAAACATATTACATGAAAAACTATTGTTCAAAATGGCATGTATGATAAAAACACAGCCATGGGAATAAAGGGTCCCATAAAGGGAAGAGTTTGAGTTAATGCAGCATCATGTTGGCACTGTTTGTGTGGGTGCTTTTGGTGTTAAGTACTTTAGTTTTTAATTGTCAGTGCTTTACTTTACTGACATACAAAAAATAAAAGGTCCATCCAGCTTCTCTGTCCATGACTGAAATAGTGATAATGAATATAAGGTGAGGAATCTGCCTGGGATTGAGCACATGGATGGGAGAACCATCATTAAGACTTACACTCATGTCTCCAAGGTTCCAAACATCCTAGGGAGAAGGCAATACTTTCTGGTACTTTCTGGACTTACAGGTGACAGAAAGCACACTCTCTGTGGGAGCCTGCCAGTCCTCCAGTGTGGAGACCAAGCAGGTTCCCAGCACAGATCTGTCCCAGCGGGTACCATGTGGGGATACTGATGGAGAAACGGAGACGAACAGAGAAAGCAGAGGCTGAGGCCTTCCTTTTGCCTCAGGTGTGTGACCTTGGATCAATTAACTGACCCTCTGGGCTTCTGTTCCTTTTCTACATTCCAGGAATTTGTACTCAATGTTTTCCAGTCTCTGGACCCTTTGATTTTTATCTTACAGCCAAACAGTTAAGGAGAGGTGGTTTGGGATAATTTTTTATTTATTTTTAAACTGGAGAATTTTCAAAAGGAGAAGAATCCCAAAGGCCATCTGCCCACTCATCTACCCCAGGGCAGCTGTGTCCCTCGGCTGACCCGGGCAGATGTCTCTGTTCTATTTTTAACCAGCTCCAGGAAAGGCTCTTCCAAGTCCTTAGCCTGAGTCCCAAGCATTTCTGCTCAGGAATTTAGTTCTTTGAACAGCAGCACAACCTTCCCTCTGTTCCAGGATCTGTTGCCAAGTCTCGTCTTCAATATAGGAGTTGGAACCTGAAACATCATGAGAATATGCGACAAAATCTGCACGTCCCATCAATCACCAGGCCCTGCAGATTTATTTCTCCATCTTTCTCTCACTAATGACTAATGTTGCTCTAGCTGCAGACCCTCGGCCTCTCCGCTGGCCAGGTTGACTTCAACAGCCTCTAGTGGTGGACAATCACTCTCTGTGGGGTGTCTGTGGTGGTGCAGGCACTGCCTAGAGCTTGAGGAGGCTGCTGTGATTGAGAGAAGCACAGCCCTTTATCCTCACAATTCACATTCTAGTGTAAGAGGAAAGGCGCATATGCATCTGACAAACAAAATTTGTGTGGGTTCTCCACATGGTGTGGGGAGCTTTGTCAAGCATAGTCTCTGATGTTGGACACACCTGTTCAAATCCTGACTTCTGCATCATCTGCTGTGTAAGCTCAGGCAAAGCCTGTGTAATTCAGTTTCCTCATGAGTAAAAAGGTGGTAAGGTCAGTGCCCACTTCATGGGGTTACTGTGAAGGTTAAGGGCCTAACACTTGTAAAACAGAGTCAGGCATATCCAAACATTTTATAACACAGCAGGGTCCTTCTATAAAACAACTCTTCTTGTCCACAGATGCTTCTCTTCTTAACACCCTCCTGCCTTATTATCAAGACCCCCCCCCACCACCACTTCCCTCAATTCTACATTACAAGGTTCAGGCCTCTAGTGTGGACCCCAGAGGGAGCCTTCAATATCTCAGCTCAGTCTATGTGGTGGGTCACACATCTGCTTTTAGCTGTGCCTGAAACGCGTAAAGGTTCCACCTCGCACCCGTTCTTGTTGGCACTTCCACCTGCACATCATTTTCCCCTTCCTGTGATTGAGAGCTGCTTATTCCTTAAACATTCAGTGTGAGTAAGCCCACTTTCCTGAATTTGTTCGGAAGGTCTTCCTTCTTCCTAGTTTCTCCTCCTTAGCATCCACAGTACCCATTGATGACATCCTGCACACCACTCCTGAGTTCCTGGAAAGCAGAAGTATTTACTTCCATTTTTGTACCGTCAGCGCCTAGACCAGTACCCAAGAGAGAGCACACGCCTAACGAATACTCAGAGGCAAGTGAATGAAGGTTCAGAAATCTTTCATGTACCTATCAAAGCATTTGGTGAGATAGTCATGCAATTACTCTCCACTTGGAAGTGGTTGATAAATGTCCCCAAATTTTACTCAGTGATCACCATGTAAATGAGCTGTCATGTTCCTTCGCTTACAAAATTACTTGCCAATTACACTTAGATGATCCCAGTGTAATTGCCATGTAAACTGTACCCTGGCTGAGATAGCCCAAATCATCAATTTAACTTTACCCTCTCATCATATGGTAGTTACCACCTAATTAAATAAATGGTCATCCACCACCACAATTGTATATCTCCCCAACAAAATGAAGTGATCACATTTGTCATTGATTTATCAGTTATGACAATCACAACATATTTCCATCAGAAGCTTAAAAAAATTTAAAAGCACTGTGTATCCTGGAGAAGGAAACTTGAAGTGTGTGATCAAAAGATAAGTGGTATGAAATGCTTTGCTTTTTTTCTTTTTAGAAGACACTAAGATATAAAAACAAAGATCTTAATTTTCCCTGAGGAGACTTTTTTTCTTCCTGAAACCTCAGATAATTTAAACATTCCCAAGCCTTTTAAAGAGAAGTAAGCTCTTCCAACAAGTCACTTGTCCTTTCAAACAGACAGCTGTCCTTTCTTGTGGATGGAAAATGTATCTGAGTTAGGCTGATAGTCATTTCTGATAAATCACTAATACCTGATGCCGGAATTAGATCTATAAAAAGGGACTGAATAATGATGATGCCTCTCAGTAACCAAATTTTCATTTTCTTTATTTACTTTTCTGAATCTGCCTCCACACAAGACACAGATAATCACACTGACTTTCCAGCATGGTCACATTAAGGTAAACATAGTCTCAAACAGAGGTTTTGTCCAAAAAGGACCATTTCCCTTCTGGAGCACACTGCTCTGAAAAGAGGGTCAATGCACCCCCCAAATACCGCCCTACACCCAGCAGTGGAATAACTGATGTGCAGCGGCCTCTTCAGCCGAAAGTCACCAACGTGATGGATGGATAGAAGTATATTATTCACACATGCATCTGCTAATACACAGGTCCCAGTGCAAACACCAGGACTTAAGAATATTATGTGGATTTAGGACAATCCCTGAAGGACTTCCGTTCCATTAAAAATTTGTTTGGCAGCCTGGGGCAGAGCTATTCCAACTCCCACATGTTTCATGCATTTGAGAAGGGGAACCAAACTGCTTTAAAAAATAAATTTAATAAAATGTGTAATGTCAAGTCATTAACATCCTCTTATGCAACTTTATGTTTCAAAATAATAATATTAACCTGTGGATTTTTTTAACCTTTCCAATATCTGTGCTAACATTCTTATTTTCCTATGTTTGCTGCCAAGGGGAATAAATTGAATCCTGAAAACATTTCTATTTTTCCCCTTTACAGTATTTTTACTTATCACGAATGTATTAGATAATATACAGAAAACTTTGTAACCAGAGCCTCCTTTTGTCTTGAAATACAAGAGAACATAATTTAACTTGCAAACATTCTCAGTTCTTGTTTGATGATTTATAACATTAGTTATAATGTATTGCCTGTAGGGATTGTTACACTGCTTTTACACATGCTCATTCATTCAGAAGTTACTCCTAATTCCTATTATACATGTATGCAGGAATGGGTGGCAAGGGAGACAACAAAAACACAGACATCCCTGAGGGAGGTGATGCGAGAACCACAAGGGAAGGTGGGTGCAGAGAATTCACTTCTCTAGAACTTGAACTTCTTGTACCACACATTCTCAGGTTTCCAAGGACAAGGGCATCTTGTCCCACAAATGAACAAATCATCCTCCTATGCAACATTTTGATTTGATGCCCGCGAAAATCCTTAATTGTAATAATAAGCATTTTTCCTCCTGGCTACTGTTAAAATATCCAGAACTTGAACCTTAATATCATTTGTGCTGAGAAAATTGTTTCAAGATCCATGCAACACAGTGGGTAAGGGACACCTGCACAGGCTCACACAGGGAGAAAGGAGGTAGCAGGAACACTTCTTATGAATCGATCATCTATGCATGTGGCCTCACTATGTGAATGAACCCACTCTTTGCAAGGCAAGTCGTGTAAACTTTCTCTTCAGCACTTAGCACAGAACTACCCTAAACAGGAATTGCTTAATAAATTCAGGTTTTCCTGCCATTCTAAACTAAAGCACACTATACCTAAAGAGCAAAATAAAGCAATAAATTTGTAAGGTGTCTAAGGACCACCAATTTTAAAAATAATGAGTAATGTTAGGTATTTTTTATAAAAGAATTCTTAAAGTTAGGCAAGCAGGTATATTTCCCAGGTACTAATTCTTCAAATGGTTCAAAGATTCTTTCAATGCAAAAAGGAAGAAAGCATTTGTCTCTGAGATACCAGAACTAAAGTTAGACGAGTTGAGGCATGTGGTCCAGGATGCGCACATGTCCAAAACAAGCCTCCCATCCACTCCCCTCGCCCTCCAAGTGACTGCATGGTATCATCTGCTCACTGACACTTACATTCCTGTGACACCAACAGAGTGACTCGGGAGCAAGGCATTTCAAGTTGAGACACATGCCACTGCCTTCCACACTCTCAGTTACTCGCTTTATGCTAAAGGGAATGATGGGGAACTAGCAAATGAAACCTCATAGCTCCTTCAAGAGTACCAGTCATGCTGGTACCTCCCATGGCTAAGGGAGGTGACAGTCCAATTCAGACTTTTGAAATCTGACAAAGTGACCGCCCCCTGTCAGCTAATCAGTACAGTAGTTAGATGGCAGCTGCTGGTCTTTGGGGGTCAGCTTGTTTGCACCAGGACTGCCTAACATCCCACACACACACACACACACACACACACACACACACACAAACAGAAAGAAAGGTGGCACCAGGAAATGGGGAAAAGGAGAATCTGTTTTCAAGAAGAACAGTGAGTGTAAATGTGGCAGAGCTTATCTTGCTTTGTATCAGGAAGGGAAGTAGGCGCATATGTTGCCCGGGACCGTGAGCATGAGGCCTAGCACATATGGTACCTGGATCACACATCTCTTGAGATGTGTACTTTCATGCTCTCATTTCTAATGCTCAAATAGGTGTACTAGGGCTCTCTGTATCCTTGGAAGAGCACATGTTCTCCCTTGAGAACATTTCTCTCTCCTCTCTCTCTCTCTCCTCTCTCCTCTTTGCTCTCCCTCTTTCCCATTCCTAAAAGTCTACAAATAAAATCTATTTGCTTAACTAAAAAGGAAAGAAAGAAAGAAAGAAAGAAAGAAAGAAAGAAAGAAAGAAAGAAAGAAAGAAAGAAAGAAAGAAAGAAAGAAAGAAAGAAAGAAAGAAAGAAGGAAGGAAGGAAGGAAGGAAGGAAGGAAGGAAGGAAGGAAGGAAGGAAGGAAGGAAGGAAGGAAGGAAAGAAGGAAGGAAGGAAGAAAGAAAGAAAGAAAGAAAGAAAGAAAGAAAGAAAGAAAGAAAGAAAGAAAGAAAGAAAGAAAGAAAGAAAGAAAGAAAGAAAGAAAGAAAGAAAGAAAGAAAGAAAGAAAGAAGGAAGGAAGGAAGGAAGGAAGGAAGGAAGGAAGGAAGGAAGGAAGGAAGGAAGGAAGGAAGGAAGGAAGGAAGGAAGGAAGGAAGGGGAAGGAAGGGGAAGGAAGGAAGAAAGGAAGAAAGAAAGAGAAGGAAGGGAGGAGGGAGGAAGGGAGGAAGGAAGATGAAAGATAAATGGAAAAAAGGAAGATGAAAGAAAAAAGGAAGGAAGGAAGGAAGTAGTATAGAAAGAAAGGGAAGGAATCAGAAAACGCTGTTTCTCAAGGAAAATATTCTCTAATGCAAACACTGCAAAGCTTAACAATTACAAACTTCTGTTAGTCCCTTAATCAAACATCGAGTAACTATTGTACCTTGTCATTTACCTGTCAACATCACTACCCTATTCCATTTTTCATCAGATTTTCTTTCAGTTCACATACATTGTCTGAAAGTGTAATGCTTTTGCCAAAGGAGTTAATGTGTTACAGATACTGGGCACCTCAAAAGATAAGAACAATAAAGCCTGAGACCAGTTGGAGCCTAAGACAGTTGGAGCCAAATAAATTCAAGTTGAAAGACCAAACAACCAGTGGATACTTTCACCTCCATGCACATATTAAAACACATTTACATAATAAAAATCACGCCCATTTGTGCCAAAACAGTTTACAACTTTCATGGCGACCGCAGAAAATGAATAACATAGTTAGACTCTGGATATCTCCCTGACTCCAAGAAATTCTCTAAAACTTTTTCTCTTTTTGAAATTCCATAAATACCTCACGTCTTGTTAACTGACCTCATACAAACCCATTTGTGTAGAAATCATGCTACTCTTTCAAGTATGTCCATACTCTTTGAGTATGGACTCTTATTTTTGTAAAGTGTCTTATTTATTAACAGTGCTATTCTTTCAAGGTTGTGACTGCACACTGATTTTTTTTTTTACTCAGGGGTTTCTCCTGGCTCTGCACTCAGGAATTACCCCTGGCGGTGCTCAGGGGACCATATGGGATGCCGGAGATCGAACCCAGGTCGGCTGTGCACAAGGCAAACGCCCTACCCTCTGGGCCATCGCTCCGGCCCCTGCACACTGATTTTTTTTTTTTTTTTGCTTTTTTGGGTCACACCTGGCAATGCTCAGGGGTTACTCCTGGCTCTGCACTCAGGAATTACTCCTGGCGGTGCTCAGGGGACCATATGGGACGCTGGGATCGAACATGGTCCGGCTTGAGGCCGCGCGCAAGGCAAACGCCCTACCCGCTGGACTATCACTCCGCCCAACGCACACTGATTCTTGACTATGCAGTTTTGCCTATTAATACACTACTTTCTATATTTTATTTCTTTGAATTACTTTTTGAATTCTTCCATGTGGTGAAATTAAGAGCTTTAACACCTAGAAAAAATGTAGTACTTTAGCTCTATTGGGTTTTTCCTATAACATTATCTCTTCATTCAAGTGCCACAAAAAAGGCAGATGTGGAAACATTCAAATTTAATGTATTTGGGAAGGTCTTACTGTATAGCTAAAAATCATGTGAAAATTGTAATGTTTTTCTGATGCAAATGAAAGTTACATAATAAAAATCTATGAAGATCTAGATAAATGCACAATATATGTATGCACTGGAATTTTATTAAACAGACATTAATTTCATACAATCTAATTTTATAAATACCTGACACATTAGGGGAAAAGTAGTCAAATTCTCCAAGAGTACAGCAGCAAGAGCCTTACCCACTGTGCTACTATGCGGCCTCAATCTATTTTTCCAATCTGTCCCTCTTTCCTAATCTCTTTCTTTATTCTCATCTACCTCTCACCTAACCTTGGGACCCTCAAGCTCTCCATTTCTCTCATCGCTCAAACAATCTATCTACTCAATAATGTACTTTAGTATCTTGGGTTTGCTCTGTCCATGTTGAAGTAAGCAAATCATCTTGAATATACTGTTTTTAATAGAATTATAACGTTAACCTGTTTCTGCAATAACAGAAAACTGTTTTACACCTACCATCCTGTCTTAATAGCTGCCTAATCCTGGATTTCTCAAACTATTGAGATTCTTATATTCTTCTGGAACAGAACCCGTAAAATAATTTATTTTTAATATGTTTTCCATCCACATTAAAGACAATGGGCTCATTTCCTTAACTTATAGCATAATCACTATAAATCCTGATGCAAAAAACAACAAACCAACATGAAAATGGGCTAATAGATCAGTTATTTAAAATATATATATATATATATATATATATATATATATATAAATGACTCCTAAAATCATGAAGAATACGGAATCTCATTAAAATACAAATTTCTTAATACAAATTACAGTCAGTAAGAAGCCATTTGTAACTATCAACGGGACAAAGATTGGCCAATATAACACACTCTGTTAGCAAGGATGCACAGAAACAGGCATTCTCAAACATTGCAGAGTTAAAAATCCAATCAATTGCTATCAAGAGCAAGTTAGCATGCATTTAAATGTGTAAAATCTTGGACAGGGAGAGTATGTGTATAATTCTTTGTCAGGGAGAGTCAGGGACGCTGTCTCGCTTGCCAAGGCATCGAAAATCAGATGGGCTGGACATGTAATGTGATTTGGAGATGACCGCTGGACTAGAGCCGTTGCCGACTGGATCCCACAGGACGTCAAAAGACCAAGTGGCCACCCACCTACGAGATGGTTCAGACTTCTTTGTCAAGACCCTGAACTAGCGGTTTGAGGCTCTTTGTATTCCTGGAGCAAGCAGATGCCATTGGGCTACACTAGCATGTGACAGACAAATGTAAATGTTATTGGCGCCTGCTCCAGCAAATCGACGAATAGCAGGATGTCACGTGATCAAGTGATAATCTTTGACCCAGAAACTTCACATATTAGGTATTTTTCTAAGGACATACTTATACTATGCAAGATGGTGAATATCCAAGGATTTTCAGTGAAGCGCTGTTTGCAATGAAAAAAATAAAGACTACAAACAACCTCCATTTCCCTCAGTAAAAGTTGAGCCAGATAAATTACAATGTTTTCACTGTGCATGAACACCAGGCCACCATTGACAGATATCATGTAGTTCTATACTTACTGATTAAAATCATTGCTAATAATAAAAGACTCACAGACATGGGGCAGAGCTGCTCACAAGGCGCCCAGGAGGGATGGTGGGTTCTTGCTCTGGCCCGCCACCCCAGCAGAGCCTCACAACAAGCCAGATGACCCCCCCACTCCATGAGGGGCCTCCATTTTCCACATCCGGACTTCCCCCTCGTCAGAACTCCACCCAGCAGACCAGTCTATCACAGCTCAGCTTGCATGGACGCTTGCAGCCGCAGCAGTTCATCAATAAAAGCTGGATTTTGAGATGACTACAAGAGTATGCTACCCACACAGCAGAGCCTGGCAAGCTACCTGTGTCGTATTTGATATGCCAGATACCAGTAACAGTTATAGACCTCATTCCCATGATCTGATGGAATGGTTTGAGGCTCTTTATGTTCCTGGAGCAAGCAGGTGCTCTTGGGCTCTACCTGCATGAGACAGGTCATATGGAGATGTTACTGGTGCCCGCTTGAGCAAATCAATGATGAACGGGAAGACAGTGATACAGTGATACAGTGAATAATAAAAGAAAAAAATTAAGTATACACATTTATTTGCTTTCAAAAGCTGAAACAGCCGAAAAGAATATAAAGAAACAAGAAAGATCAGGGAGATGTGGTAAGAGGAAGAGTCTGACTGTCTGGTTTACATGTGACTTTCTACTTTTTCATTCCCTTTATTTGTCTCTAGAATGTGTTATTATATATGTGTGTATATATATTTATACATATATAAACACTAGAGATAATATGGTAAAGTGCCAAGGTAAAAACCATTTACTCAATGGTAAAATATATGCTCTGCCTGTATGTGGGCTGGATTTATCTCCAGTGCCCCCAGAAGATGAAGAAAGAAAAAGAAACACGCATTCATATATACTTAAAGCCATTTTCCATTTGCCCATAATGATTCTCTCATCTATGTCATGGTCCTCATCCAGTTAATACCAAATTGATCCCACATAGAATTTATAATCCAGGTCACTCTCATGCTTTAAAATAAAAAATTCAAATATAAATAAAATTCTTTAGTTTCAAAAAATTTTTAAGAGTCTCCTGTATCCCCTGGCCCCAAGTCACAAACTACAAACCTATCTGTGCCATTCCAGATGGCTCAACACATCTACCTGATTTGACCATGAATATCTCCCCAGCCCTTCTTTATGCAAGCCAATAAATCATAAATGGCCCATAAGTTCTAAAACACATAATCTCTTTATTTATCTATTTATTTATTTTTTATTTTGGAGCACACCCGGCTGCTCTGAGGACTTACTCCTGGCTCTACACTGAGGGATCACTCCTGGTGGGGCTCAGAGGACCATATGGGATGCTGGTGATCTATCCAAGTTGATCATATGCAAGGTAAGCTCCCTACTCACTGTACTATAGTTCGAGCCCCTTCTCTTAACCCTCCTTCTATTGAGAAGAAACAAAGCTTTTCCCTGTGTTCTGAACAGTACTTTGCTTATTCTACAATAATTTTACTGATTAAATTGTATTTACTTTTGTCATTGGTAACAAGATAATTAAATGCAATTCATGATCTACTTTTTGAGATTTTAAACCCCTGGAAAAGAGAAGTCATGCTTGTTCATCATGCATTCAAAATACCTAAAGAGCTATCTCGCATTCACAGGTATTTAATGCATATGAACTCATTCCATTCCCTCCCCAACCCCTCCACCACACACACACACACACACACACACACACACACACACACACACGAATTTTTCTCATTTATCAAATAGATTTTAGAATGTTTTTCTACCATGGCTGTTTTTAAGTGATTATTAGCGTAGTGCTTGTCCAGCATGGTAAATCAAGTGCCATGTATAAAAACTTTCCACCAAGTTAAAAAATGAGAGTTGTGCTCTGGTTCTTTTTTCCTAATTCTTTACAGCTCTCTAGTGACAGTTTGACTTTGCTTTCTCCTCCTGAATACTGCCTGGCTACAGATAAAAGTGCTTTGGATTTGTTTTCCTAACTATAGATAAAAGAATTCTGGTTTGATTTACTGCAATTGATTGCATATAAAATGATGCCATTTGGTCAGTTGGGCATGCATTAAGAACTACTTGAAAGATCAAAAGTATCTTTCAGGAGCAAATGGATATGAAATGAAATACCTGGAGGGGAAAGTTTCTGGCTTGTTCTGCTGCTTTACTCTAAAGAACTCTTATGGAAGATACTATAAATTATTCTAGTAGAAAAAAATGAGTTATTTACCATAAACTATACATGGTGCTGCAATTCATATGTAATTTTGGTGATACTTTCTTTAGTCAACAAAAAGGTAATGGTGGACAAAACAAAAACCTAAATTCCATCAATGGGTTATTTGATAAACAAATTGTGATTTATTATGCAATGAAATATTACTAACCAGTAAAAAGGAATGAAAGAACATTGACATAAATTAAATACACTGAATGATAGTCATTAGATATCCTCCCAAAGTACAGTGTTTTATTCCTTTAAAAAGTGGAAAAGCAGATCAGTGATTGTATAGAGACGTGTCAGGGGAGAGAAGAAATAATTATAATACCTGGGGTGTGATGTACGCTCATGATCTTGACAATGGTGACAGTTACATGGAGTATAAACCTTTGTCAACACTTGTAAGATTCTATACTTCAAGCATATCTAATATATTATGTATAAATTATGCCTCGAATTTATAAAAAATTGTAGACAAGGATAAGGAAAAAGTGAGTCTCTCCAAGAAGATATATAAAGGTCTACCTATCTATCGATGTATCTATCTAACTATCCAACTATACATACATACAATGCTATTTTAAAACAGTTTTGAAATAAGAGAAATGTTCAATACTTACCAAATACCTTTATATAATGACATTTTCAGTAAAATGGCATTTTCTAGGAAGAGCGGAATTGTATTTTTTGAAAGGAGCAAGCCAGGTTGCAAGGAGATGATTAATTATCATGGAAAATCATTGATGTATCATTGCAATTTCACAGTATTTCTTACAGTTAAAATAAAGCTCTTGCATAAGTCTTGTAAAGGTATTGTAAAGCTTTAATTGATTTGTGTTGGTAAAAACCCTTGGCTACCAACATGGAAAGTAATTGAATTAAGTATCAAAAATATACATGTACAACTTTTGCTATTTACTATCTTTTTTAATATTTTCTTTATAACAAATATTTCTGGGTGCCAGCTATTGTAACACATTATTAATCCCAGGGAGATGCTGAATTCTGGGGCTTGCACTACTGATGATTTACTGTTAAATTATAGGACCTATAGCATTTAAATAAAGAAACTTGTGTAACTATCTATATATACTGAGTAATTTTGCAAATGCCATTTACCCACACATTAAGCAGCAGTAATTATTTGTACAGAATGCTTTAAATACTATAAATTCTTAGACATAGAGGTTTACTTTATTTATGAGTAAGTAGCATATTCTTTGCCTTCTTTTATAATGACTTAATACTACTTCAACACCACAGTAAAGGACATAAAATAGAAATGTACAAATAACAACACTGATCAGGAGGGACAGTAAAGATGCTTATGGAGACAGAGTAACTCAGAGTTTATTTGAAGGATGCCTAAACACAGGCAGTAACTGGATCACGGGGACAGTACGTAGCAAATCACTGGCTCCAAAACTGGCCTTAAGTATCACTCAACAATGGTTTGGCATTCTAGACCTTAGTAACCTTTAAATATTAGTATTCATAATTTCAGAAGAAAAATTTGAGAGTGAAACAACATTCAGTCTTTATAAGTCTGGATATCACAGATCCTCACTCTTCACAAAGCAGAGGAAAAATATTTCTATGTGATCTCTATTCCAAACAAAACCATGAGACATGAAAAGCTGTTGGTGGGACTATCAAGTCTCTATATGAAACAGTCTGGAGACCTCAGATATTTAGACTAGAGCTTCCATATGACCCAGCAATTCCACTTCTTGCAGTCCACCCCAAGGGCAAAAATCATTGATTAAAAATATATATATTGTTCTTCTATGTTTACTACTCATATTAGCTAAAATCCGAAAATAAACCCTAGTCTGAGAAAAAAAATAATGAATAAACTGTGGAATACACACACACACAAATTTCATCTGTGTACGCAAAAAATAACTATACACACATATAAACACAATGGAGTACTATTCAACTTTAAGAGAAGATGAAATCTTGCCATGTTCTGCAACTTGGATGGATCTGGAGTATATTATGCTGATCACATGGGTCAGGGAGAAGGACAAATATCTAATGGTGTCACTTATAGGTGGAGTACATATGAAAAAACATAAAGTTAGGGGAATAAATTCTGCCAAGATAACAGACTGAGAGTCTGCCAATAGAAATGAATTTACTAAGCACAGGGCACAGGGGTGAGAGGTGACCTAGAGACAGTGGCGCGGGAAGCTGTTTCCCCCTGGGGGCTACGTCTGGAGAAACATTTTATTCCTGAAACATAAATAATTAACAATTGTATACAAGGTAACTAATAAAATACATAATAATTATAAGATAATAAGGTGATAAGGAGAACTAACTCAAGGAAGTGCTCAACATTTGGCAGGAACAAGGAGCTGCACATTCCAAAGGACCCTTAGTTGTGGATTAGGGATCCGCAGCAAAGGGGAACAGGTCTCTGCATTTTGATAAGCATGTCACAAGAAGGCAGGTAGAGACACCTTCTATAAATAAAGGGGCCTGCCATTTATAAAGCTAGAAGATAATCATCACAAACCACATTGGCAAATGAAATTTAAATGTAATTATAAGATAAAAGTTATAATTAAAAATTCATTTCCTCAATTGCATCAGCCACATTTCAAATACTCCTTAGAGCCATGTGGTCTGTTTTTCCTGAACTCGGCAGTGGACCAAAAAAAAATTCTATCCTGCAGGAAATTCTAGAATTGGGCTAGCTCTAGAAACACTGAGCTAGAATGCGACAGGAACCAACCGAGGGGTGCCAAGTAAGAAAGCCTCCGAGATGCATTCGAAGACAGAAGTGCTGTCGGTCCGAAAGACCCACAACGTTCCGCTTCCAGAGAGAAGAGAGGTCTCGGTTCACAGCCTGGTTTTCAGTAAATAGTTTGCAGTGCCTTAATGTCCTCATGCCCTCTGGGACCTCAAAACCTAAATGTGTGTTGTTCATAAAATATTAAATCAAGGGAAATTAAGACAGCACACTTAATGTGAAATAAAGTTCATATACTCCTGTTTAAACACAGATTAGAATTTCTGTCAGAACAATGCCAGTGAAAAGTTGACATTCTAATTAATACAATTTACATTATAAAGCACTGAATATCGTTATCTTGCTATTATGAAATGCCCTCTTTTTAAAAAATCAAGGTTCTACTCAACAGGGAATAGAGTTCTAAGGGCAGTATTCAAAATCCATGTACAAGAAAGGTGGTTAGGTCACTGGCACTTTTACAATCCATCGACCGGGTCTCTAAAAAGGGAAGCTATACACACATCCTTTACCAGAACTTTATCCTTCTTTATCATACACAGGCTATTTACATGCAGCAATAGAGGCTTAGGCTGTTTATCTTACAGTGTATTAAAACCTCTGTCCCTCTTCCCTCTTATCCCCGCTCCCGTCCCTCTTTCGACTCTCCTTCCTTCCCTTCTTCCCTCCCTCCCTCTTTTCCTCTTTCCCTCCCTCCTTTTCCTTCCCTTAACTCTCCATCACAGGAAACGGTCCTGAACACCCTGAAAACTCACTCACAAGTAGACTTCCCATACCATGTTTACTCAATCCAAATTCTGAATGTGTAAAAGGGGCAGAAAACCAACCCCACAGTTGGGTGCTCAAGGATTCTTGTTCATTGCCTTTGTCAATTTTATGCTATCAGTGAAAGGAATAAAGATGAGATCCTTAAAGCCTGAATTTTCCTTCCCTATGACAACGTGATTTTTCTTCATGCTTTATCACACTCCACTACTTGGTTTCCACCCCTTCATAATTGATATCAGCCATTCGAAGCATTTAGGAAAAATCTCACGAGGTTCATCAATGTCCCCGTCCATAATTCTTGCGTATTCAGAAGCATATTCATCCAGTGTTTCCTGCTCCCTCCATGGTTCTCCCTGTGCACTGGGGTGAGTGTAATGACAGTTGTATTAATTATGTGCTGAAAAACCTACAGCAAAAATGATGGAGCTCGTCATTTTAAATATTTTATTAAAATAACCCAGTGTAAAACAGATAAAGTAGAGCCTCTTGATAATGAGAAGTTCATTAATTTTACAAGAGTTCTAGAAAGCATAGAATGGCCATCAAAATGCTCTCTTTTACTTATTTATTCTTTGAAGAGGGAAGCTTTCAGGGTTGCTTTAGAGAGCAAGGGCAGTGCAAAATTTCCTAAGATATTCTTAAAATAATGACTTGGAGGGGAAATTTTGGAAAGGAAATAAAAGCTTGAACATATGGAAGATTTAGATTTCATAGTATTACCTGAAATGTCTATAGGATTATAGCGTCTGCATCTACCCCATTAAAGCTCCGTCGGGGGTGAGGATGTGGTGGAAGTACAGCACCTGGGTCTGTGTCCCTGCACCAGGGTATGATCCCAGTGGCCCGGTACTACAGCCTGCGCCCACCAAGCTGCGCCCACAGCAGTAAATTAAAGCAAGGTTTCACTATCATATAACATTTTCTGATAAAGAAAATATATTCTCCACAGACAAGCGCACAGACCAATAGAATCCATTCACTCTTAATATAACAACAGGATCTTGCCTACCAAGTGAGTCTCCAGGTAGAGTTTAAGGCTATCCGTCTCTGCTTTGGGCGGAGTCCAGTTCTCGGTGGTTTCCATGGCTTTGTTTAACCACTGAATAAATTCATCCAACTTGTTTACAAACCCCTGGTGACAGAAAAGAGGGGAAGAAAGAACAAGATAAGCACATTAGTTGGTTCTTTCTGAAAGTCAATGTTATGAATTGTAAGTCTCGCCCATGATACAACGCTCCTGCCCTTGTTCCAAGCTACAGAACAGAATTGCCAGAATCTGCACTCCATCGGAAAGGAAAGGAATGGTGTCATCCCAGTGTTTTTCCTAAGAACACTTTTCTGAGGAATCCAGACATGATGACAAGGCACCATCATTGCAAACGTAGTATCAAATCATCGGAGTGTTTCTGGGGTCTGAGAAGTGGCCACTCCTATAATCAGGTCAGTGCTTGGCTCAGGTCAGAAAGACATCCCTGAAAGATGTTCTTTACACAAAAGCTGGACCCTATGCATCTGAGCTGCCATAACCGAACTAGAAGTCTAGGTTTAAATCAGCAGTGTGTTTAAAGGGACTTAGATGAGATCTGACAAGCAAAATGTCTGTGTCTGAGCCGGGTTGAAAGACGCAAGAAAGTGTCAGGAGGTGAGACCAAGGACCAAAGCTAAACACCTGACTGGGGTGTGTCTCAGGAAGTACAGAAACACCCTTGATCAGAAGCACCATTTAGAATAACTTTAAATTTTTTAATTAGTGCTTATAAAAAATTGTAACCCATCTAAAAGAACACATCTATATGAAGGAAAATATTTTAAAGCAATGAAATTTCAGTTATGAACCTGAGACGAAAGCAGGACCGGGGACCCGCATTCCATCACCAGGTAAGCGGCACCACCTGGTGGCCAGAAAGGAACAATGGCAGGCAACTAGATGGGTTCCTCAAGACAGCTTGGGAAGCAAGTTAGTTCCCAAATGAAACTTACCAGTTCTTGAGATCTGCATTTCGATTAATTTTGATAAATATTTTTAATGCTCCAATAAATCTCTCATGAGGATGTTGTGAAAACATATGTAAATTCATTTAAAGTTTCTCCTAGGTAATACTTTAAGATTCATAATCCTTTAAGTCAAGCAATTGGTTGGATTCCAAAAAAGAATTTTTTAAGGAAATAGGAACAAGAATGGTGATCAAGAAAACAGAAGACAGACTCAGAAGCACTTTCCCATCTGCCAATGGCAGGAGAGGAGATATCTAGCTGACAAGCTCAGGGGAGGGGATTTGTGCGCGCCGTCTGTCTCTCACGCTACAGAGCGGTGACTCAGATGCTCTCCCGTGTTACTTCCTAAACATGAGCCAAAGCGTTCCCCGTAGGAGACAGTGTCAAGTGTAAAGAGTGTGATCACTCCTGGCCACCACACCACAGCTCTCCCTCATAAACCAAGTCCACTCAGTAGCCTTTTGAAAATGTACCCTATTTAGGTAGCTTTGGTAAAGCCATTAAGAAGTGTGATAACAAGTGTGTTAAGGTGGGTTGGGTGAAGCGAGCAGCTGAAAGGAGAGACTGGCACGGTGGGGTCCTGTGACTTGGACAGGGCCTGCACAACTGCAATGGGCTGACCTACCCTCTGGGCTGACTGGACCATGGGGGATTCAGACTGCTCCAGATGTTCAGATCTGATTTGATATTAACCACAGACACTTAAAGAATGCATGACTAGAAATAAGTGTGACCATAAATAAGGGCATAGCCTGCTTGAATTCCGTACTTGTTCTTGATATTTCCTAAGTAAATTCTTCTGAAAAATAAAAAAGCCATCTAAAAGAAATTTCACTAACCAAAGGGATTTAGAGAAGTAGCATCTATATACCCTGATCAGAGTAATAGTCTAGATGAATGAAAATTGTGGGATGAACATAGTAGTGTTATAATTAAAGAGTATTTAGGAGCCAGAGCAATAGCACAGGGGTTGGCCTTGCACGTGGCCAACCTGGGTTCAATCCCGGCATCACATATGCTCCCCTGAGCACCGTCAGGAGTAATTCCTGAGCAAAGAGCCAGGAGGTTCTTGAGCATCGCCAGGTTTGACCCAAAAAAGCAAAACAAAAAAAAAAAGAATATTTATTATTAACTTTGTACTTAAGCCACTATATTTGTGTATTTTCTGGGTATATACATAACACATACAGAACATACATATTGATTTGGGAGAAAAATTAAGTCAGGAGTTAAATTAGTTTGTAAGCAAATGGCTAAATACAGGAATACAAATACCATTTTTTTTGAAATTTTACCACTCATAGACTTTGTTATAGATGTTTTTCATTCAATATCTTAGGCTTAGAAATGTCTACAGACTTTTTTATTCATTATAAAAGTTATGGACTTTTTAAATATTCATTGTCATCTCAAAACAAACCCAAGTAAAAGATGCAACGTGTGTGTGAGAGAGATTGAGAGCGAGAGAGATTGCATGAGAATAAAACTTATATCTGATTTTCTAATAAAACCACTGACTTTGTTAACTAGCATTCATTAGACGCATACTAGGTCAAACCCATAAGTCTTGGTGAAAGTTTCTCCATGATCTCTAGAGGGCCAGACAAACTGCACAGCCAAGACTGTCAGAAGAGATTAAACGGACTCTGTCCCAGACTTCCGACCAGGTATCCTCTGAATTATATCCCATCTTCATTAGTTTTCAGTTGCTATGGATTTTTTCCTTTTGCCAATGCTGAAAATGTTTAATCAACACAACAGTAACCGGAAACAGTCCTGTGTTTTCAACTTGTAATTAAAGTTAAGGGAGCGCTTAGCTTCCCACCTCCCTTCCTACCACTATGTGTAGCCAGCAGCATGTAAGAATATAAACAAAGCATAACAGCAAATGAAACTAGAGCTCACTGGAGCCATACTGATGGAACTCCATACAGTCCCCAGCCTGCCAGGGGTGATCCCTGAGAGTAGAGCCAGGAGTAAGGCCTGAGTACTACCATGTATGGCCCAATATAAAAAAAAAGAAAGAAACTATAATCCATGGTTTGAGACTCTTTATGTTCCTGGAGCAAGCAGGTGCCCTTGAGCTTTACTTCCATGAGACAGGTCATATAGAGATGTTACTGGTGCCTGCTCGAGCAAATCGATGATGAACGGGAAGACAGTGATAATCCATCCAGCTCTTGATAGTTTTTTAGCTATTTCCACCTCTCCCAGTTTTATTTCCTAATAAACCCTCTGACCACAGTTAGCTACAATCCATTAGATATATATTAAGCCAAACCTAGAGATCCTGGTGAAGCTTTCTGGATGTTTTCTCAGGCCAGACAAACTGCAAAACCAAATGAAATGTAAAGTGAACAGTGTACTGTGTCCTCTGATATGTACCAGAACACCAAATAAACTCCACTGAACTCCGAAGAGGGCTATAAAACTCAGATGCCCTACCCCATACTTTCCCATGCTGACGTTAATAAAGGGCACAGAGGCGGCGCATTGCACACACTGCAGCAGGTGGGATTACAAATCTTGGGAAGGTCAGCGTGAGTCTTCACTGTTGACTACCATTGTATGTGTGCCCTCTCTCATGTCATTTTCTCCGTCGGTTTCTTCCTGCCTTTGCCTGCCCATCTCCCATTGCCTTTCCCTTCCTTCCTGTCAAACACTCCAGGCACATACATGACATGTCAGCGATCTCTTTGCCATCTGATCCTGGCACAAATTGGCTGGAAATGTTTGTCTGGAGAAAAGTGGGATTCAGCCTCGGGGAAGGGGGTGGTACGGTGGGGGGTGGGGGGGCTGGTCCTCAAGCGAACCGTTCACCACCAGTGGGCAGCACGTCTTGCTTTCAGAAACCTTTCAAAATTTGCATTTTGAAAGTTCTTTTCTGATGTGTTTTTAGGAAATTTTACTTCTAAACTTCCTAAAGCATAGATCTTCTTAAAGACCGAGAAACAGAATGAAAGCACATATCAATGTGCATTTACAGATTCGTGAGAAACATCGGCTAGAGTCCTCGGGGGGTCATGTAGGATACTGGGGATTGAATCCATGACAGCCACTTGCAAGGCAAGCACCCTACCCACTGTGCCATCTCTCCAGTCAACATTTTGTGCTTAATTCTCAGGTCTATAGTTCCCATGGGAAATGACTATTTTTTTTTAATTTTTTACAATAGCACTGGGACACAGTTTACCTTTTCCAGTTCTACACATACTAAAAAGTGACAATAAGATCCAATAGTTTGAAATATTAAAGGGATAAAAATGGTGCTTCAGACTTTTCTACCTGACACATTTACCTTCATTGATACCCACAAAATCCAACAGAGGACTAGTAAATGACTGAAGAAGGATCTGCTGTGAACTTTTAGAAGAAAGATTGAAGAGATAATGTGAAGATTCAAGGCAGTTTTAACTGATCACAACACACACTCACATACTAAAAAGTGTTATGAAATATTTAGCTTCTGTTCTAAAAGTTGAATGACTGTCTTTAGAACTCAAAAAATTTCCTGATAAAATTGTATTACGGGCTGGAGGGATAGTACAGGGGTAAAAGAACTTGTCTGGCATGAGAATGCATCTGGTTTGATACCTAACACCACATAAGGTTCCCAGAACCCTGCTACTAGCAGGGCTGAGCACAGCACCAGGAATAAGCCTGGAACAAGTCATACCGAAACATGTGACACCAAAAATAAAAATTAAATTTAAACTGTGTCAGAATTGTTGGAGAGAGGAAAAACAAAGGGCACAGAATAACATTATCAAAACTGACCAGATTTCAGGCAGAGTTGAGAAGTTCTATTTTTAACTATAGCATGCAGACTGAGCTATACTCACAACTTCCTAAAATACTATTCGCAGTGGTTTCAAAAGGGGTGGAGGGAAAGCTCAAAACAGATCACAAATTACCAAGAAAAAGGATGACCTCTAGGGGTTTGAGTTCAGTTACTTCCCATGGGTGTGCAAAAAGAAATTGTCAACAGTTCTAAAGGCATCATGATTGAAATTCACCTATCAATATATATGAAAGAATTGGATATAAACTGGATCTAATAATCAGTTTATATTAGCTGAATTTATTATGTGCAGACATGTATTTAATTCAGATGTAGTAACAATGCCCTCCAATACCATCAAAACAAACAAAAACCAATTGTAAGACCCACCATACTGTCCACTATCTAAAGGATAGTGGACAGCACTGACAACCTCAAACACTCACGGCTGCCTGATGTAAAGCTGGGGTGCTCTCAGGTGGTCCCAGTGCCCCACATTTACTGCACTTCTAGCTGAGACTTGACCTTAGGCACCCCAGTTTTCCAGAGTCACTGGATGAGAAAATCAAATCTTTACCCACCTCTGATTCTCAAACACTGGCCTGAGTGCCCATACCTTATAATTTATTATTATGAAAGCTTAATGGCTTAATTGTAGGCCTTTCCTAACCAGTGTTATAAATAACAATACTTAACAGTTGAGTCCCGACTACCAGCTATTCTTCCAATAATTTACATTGTCATTTAATATCTTCACAAATTTTTCTATTATATAGAGGAAGGGACTTTGCACAGAGGAGTTACATAATTTATTCAAGGTCATAAAGCTATTAGTGCTGTCCAATCTCTGAATTACTATACCACACCTATTCCCATGAGGTTGACAGTGAGAAAAATCAAGGAACGCCCTCTGCTGTCCATCCTTATTCCCCAAGTCCCATGGCAATCAGATGTCACACACCGTAAGTTTATCATCCCTTACTGCTGTCACAACCACCTCTGCTTTACATCATTCTCATGCTCAATGCACTTTCACTCCTCTCCAATTTCTTTTTCATTTTTGTTTTAGTTTTTTATGTGTTTTGAGGCCATCTGGGTGTGCTCAGGGCTTCCTCCTGGCAGCAGGGCAAGGGGCCTACCTGTACTATCTCTCGGACCCTCCTCTTGCTCTTTCTTGGCTTCTTCTCTTTTGCCTTTTTCTTCTCTTTTCTCTTTATTAACTCTAACCTTCTCTTCTCTTCCTTCTCCTCTTTTCCTCTCTCCTTTCTTCCTTCCATTCTATCACCTCTTTCCTTGTCTTTGCTCCACAGCTTTTGCTCTACATCTCAAAGTCCCTCGGAGTTGGGGAGACTTAATAATTTTTAATAAGGATTTCTGCTTGGATCTCTTTGATAGCCACGTCTACCTGCTGACATACCAAATTCCACAGGATGGATATGTCATTCCCAATATTTTCCCTTCTGAAATCCGGCATGCCATTTTGTTGGTAAAGAAGCAACAGCACCCAGGCCAGAAAAAGTCAGATCCAAACACCTGAAGAATCTGCTCTTCAGTACTCATCAATACACTGGCTTGGCTCTTCACATGCTGCCTGTCTGAATACAAGGTTCCTCCCAATACAGGACAGTTCTACTGTTCAAGAAGAGAGACATTCATGACATTGGCAACAACTATCGCCCCATCTGCCTGTTGTCCATCATCTACAAGCTGTTCACTCGAGTCATCCTGCACAAGATTGGCAGAACATTAGATGAAGGGCAACCATGCAAGCAAGCTGGCTTCCAAAAAGGATTTAGCAAAATCGACCATATCCACATGGTAACCAAGCTCATTGAGGTTTGTAGGGAGTTCAAGATGCCGCTCTGTCTCACGCTCATTGATTCAAAGAAAGCCTTTGATTCTCTTGAGACTGAAACGGTCATCAAAGCTCTAGCCAAACAGCGCATTCAAACTCAATAAATCAAGATCCTTTGTGAGCTGTATTATAGATTCACCACCAGAATCACACCATTCTACAAGGAAGTGATCATTGGTGTAAAAAGAAGGGTCTGGTAGGGTGATACCATTTCACTGAAACTCATCAGTACCACACTCAAGAATGTCATGCGACAATTAGAATGGGAAGGAATAGGAGTGAAGATAGAAGTTCGGCAACTACATCACCTCTGCTTCGCTGATGACATCGTTCTAATAACACCAATCATTAGCCAAGTGACACAAATGCTGGCTGACTTTGACTGTGAATGTGGAAATGTAGGTCTACAGCTGAATCTCAACAAAACAATGTTCATGAAAAACAAACTAGTTCCAGATGCTCCATCCATTCTCAATGGAACAAACATCTCTGAATGCAGCAGTTATGTGTACCTAGGTTGAGAACACAACATGACAAATGACCTAGCACCTGAGCTGTGCAGGAGGAAGAGATGAATAATGGGATGTCAAATAATCAAGTGATCAAGTGAATAAGCTTTTCCAGACATGCCCATAGAGTTTTCATGAAAAGGGCTGGTTCCTTGACATTAAAGCACAGGGCTAACATTATTGGCATGATCTTAATCGGATGAGCTCAAAACACTTGACTGATTAATTAGACCTCTTTTCAAATAAAATATCAGGAACAAGAAAATGCACAGCATATGAAAGTATTTGTAGAGCACTTGAGTGATTGTTAAGCTGCTGTTTATCAAATATTCTAAATTTTTTATTTTTGCTTACTTCTCTATTCATTTATTTTAGTCTTGAGGCCACATCTAGTAATATTCAAGGTCTCCTCCTGGTTCTGTGCTCAGGGATCACTCCTGGAAGTGCTCCAGGAATCAGAAGCACTGGGGATCAAACTGGGGTCAGCTATATGCAAGTCAAGTACCCTCATCTCTGTACTATTTTTTTCACTCCTATTTAGTTTAATGTCCCCATTCTGCATGATAGGGGATTGAAGCTCAGAAAAGTTAAACACTTGATAACATCAATTATGTTTAATGAATACCAAGTAAAGGTGGTTAAGCTAGAATTCAGGTGTTGTGTCCTCAAGTATAGAGTATTGGATGTTCATTTTAAAGTTTTCATAGATATTCTCTAAGAAAAATTTCTAGAACTCAAAAAAAATAAAAGGAACAGGTTAAGCATTTTTAAGAATAATGTAAAATTTCAAAGTCGTAATGGTTTAACTAACCAGATTGGGTAGCAGTTGAATAAAGACCGAATTGTTTTTTATTCAAATTCCATATGCATGCTTGCACACACATACATATATGTTAAGTCCTTTACTCAAAAAGAACTCACAGACATGGGGCAGAGCTGCTACTGGCTCTCCCTGTGCCCAGCTGCTCACGAGGCGCCCAGGAGGGATGGCGGGTTCTAGCCCTGGCCCGCCACCCCAGCAGAGCCTTGCAACAAGCCAGATGACAACCCACTCCATGAGGGCCTCCATTTTCCACATCCGGACTTCTCTCTCATCAGAACTCCACCCAGCAGACCAGCCTATCACAGCCTGACTCACCCGCCACAAGCGCCCGCACGGTTCATCAATAAATACTGAACTTAGAGATGACTACAAGAGTATGCTACCTGCATGGCAGAGCCTGGCAAGCTACCCGTGTTGTATTTGATATGCCAAATACCAGTAACAATTATAGACCTCATTCTGGAATGGATTGAGGCTCTTTATGTTCCTGAAGCAAGCAGATGCTCTTGGGCTCTACTAGCATGAGACAGGACATATGGAGATGTTTCTGGGGCCCGCAAGAGCAAATCGATGATGAATGGGAAGACAGTGATACAGTGATACTCAAAAAAATATTTATAGAACGCTTACTAAGTTTCAGATATTGAAAAATCTAGAATAAATATAAATCACCCAGACTCTTTTCTTGTAGATTTCAGGACAGTGATATAAAGCAAAACATGCATGACAATGGATATAGGCAAATCTTAAGTTCTTAATCTTCGGACACTTTTAGGCTCCTCATAACTATTGAAGACCCAAACAGTTTTTGTTTCCATGGGTTGTAACTATCTATATTCGCTTTAGAGTTAAAAAAAATGGCTCATTTCTACATCACAGTAATTTGCATATAAACACAGAATATTGTCATGAAAAATAATTGCGTTTTCAAGAATAGGAAAAGAGTGGCACTCAGTGGTTTATTATTAGAAGAGAGCTGCAATCTGATTTCTAGTTGTACATTTAATCTATGGCAGAATCACGTTATGCCATAACTAGAAAACTCCTCTGTAAACAGAATGAGAGTGAAAAGGCAAATATTTCAGTGCTTTTATTTTCATTAGCATGTGACACTACATATATATTTGTCAATTTTCACTTGTCTTCCTGTTATTCATTAATTTGCTTGAGCGGGTACCAGTAATGTCTCCATTCATTGGGAATGACGTCCATTATTATTACTGTTTTTGGCATATTTAGTACACCACGTTAGCTTGCCAGGCTCTGTCATGGCTCTGGGTTCATCCCAAGGGACCTAGTCTTTTCTATGTCAGACCATCAATTATTCAGGACCCACGGGGCAGAGCCCTGGGTGTAGACAAGCCTGTCTCCTGTCTGCCACCTGCTGATGCAGCTGGACACCACAACCACACCTGAAACACCTCGAGGGGAAGATCAAATTTATTTAGTATTTTCAAATTTCAAGTATACAATGGAATGATTTGATATATGTTTATACTGTAAAATTATCACCCAAATATTCATTGCTGTGCATAGTTACCATTATTTTCCTATGAGAACTTTTAAGATTTATTTAACAATTTTGCAGTATTATTAACTATATTTGATATGCTTAACATTATATTCCTAGGATTTATCACAACTAGAAGCTTATATCTTTAGACTACCTCATCTTAATGTTATGAATATGGCATGGAACTGTGGCTAACAGCCCCTAAAAGAATCTGGGAAGCCCCTAGAGATACCTAGATCATAATCTGAAAACCTCTATCTCAAAACATCCCAAGCGCTCAAGTGCCATTGAAAATGCAATTAACTGAGTGTTGAAGTGTCAAGTAGGACATCTTGGGGAAAAATCACAACTGAGTCCTTAAAGATAAGTGTAAATGACTCAGAAAAAGAATAGAGGGGACTGGGAGCATCAGAAGAAAACAATATCTCTGGAAGATCAAGTCCAGGAGAGAACACCTCATTCTGAGAAATTCAAGGAGGTGACACTGTAGAGGCAAATTGGTAAATACTAAGAAATCAAGTTGGAAGAGAGTCTGACTGGGAGACAGTCACATCTACCACTTTCTGGAGTTTGACTTTACCCTCAGGATAAATGGGGTGGCCACTGGAGCACTAAAGCAGCAGAGAAAGAACATGGTTGATATATTAACAAGGTGTACTCCAGTTGCAGTAGGGTGAATAGGCTGAGGACTAGGAGAGTAGGTTGAAGACTAAAAACTAATTAAAATTAAAGTTTAATTTAAGCCAAATTAAAGTGCTGCTTTGAGGGGCTGGAGAGATGGTACAACAGGCAAATCACTTGCTTTGTATGTAGCCTACCTGAATTCAATCCCTGGCATCCCATATGACCCCCTGAATACATTTTGAAGTGATTTCTGAGCACAGAGTCAGGGGGCATCATCACGAGATGTGGCATACATATACACGCTCTCTCTCTCTCTCTCTCTCTCTCTCTCTCTCTCTCTCTCTGTCTCTCTCTCTCTCACACATACACACACAGCCCACAGAGATAAAAACGAAATAAGTGTTTGCAGTGGGAGTGAACTATTTTTTAATGCTGCATGTAACAAGGTAATGGTTTGCACTGAAACAATAGAATGGAGGGGAGAGAGGGAGAGAGAGAAAGGGAGAGAGAGAGAAAAAATAGAAATGGATAGGACCAGTTGATGTGACAGATGAGACATTTTTTTAATAACCTGTCAGCCTACTTTGTTTAGAAGTGCCATACTCTAAAAGCAGCAATAAGAAATTGAGAAGAAATGAACACAGGAAGATAATAAACATCATATTAAACACAAGTTAGTTTTCCCAACACAGTTGAGGTCTGGGTTAAGAAAGCAGCACAATGAAGGCACTGGAGGTCTGGCACTTCTGAAGAACCCAGAACAGTGTGTGGATGCACAGCGCTGTGTCTTCTACATGGTGAAGCTGCAGAGCGCACAACACTCAAATATTCTTCCCCCCAGTGCCACATTCTGTGTCTATCTCAGTTACTTTTGACTCTAAGCAGGTCTCAAAGTCAGCCGTGGAGTTTTTAAACAGAAAAGTAAGATCTGCTTCAAAGTCTCTCATGTTCTAAAAGACAAAAATTTCAGTTACTGTGGGACACTAGGAGCCTTTTAGAGTTTATCTTGAGAGGAGAATAAAGCATTTAGTATCCCTTCTGACAAGCTTGTAAGATCTGGAATAACCAGTAGACAGGAAGCACTGGGTATCAAAAGGGAAACAGAGAGTGACTTAGGGGAGAGAGAGAAAAGAGGGAAAGGAAGAGACTCTGTTAAAACCAGAGTCCACACATTTCACCTCCTCACTTCGAGAGAGGGAGGAAATCCAGCCCTGGTGACTTCCACACCCCTTCCCAATCAACATCTTCCTCTCATATCTTTCCTCAAGATCTATCTCAATTATTCTATCCAAATTTACTGCTGTGTTTCTTAAGCCCATCTTCAGCAGTCAACAGTTTCAGGATATTGGAAAGTCATTCTTTTTCTACTCTGTCTGGTTAAAGAGTGCTGAGGATATTATTATTTATAAGTACATAATTAAATATAAATATTATGAATATGTATAAATATAAATTATAAATAAATACACGTTATTTATAAGACTGTTGTACGACAGTGTTATAAACTAGAAGGTTGTTTGTCCTAATATACATTCACAGCATAAATTCCCTGGCATAAACTTCCTAAGATGTCAGAGAAGTACATTAACTAAAATTATTGGGCCAATTAGAGGAGAATTAGCTCTAAGACAATATAGGAATCATCTGTCACGGGAGGAAGCTTAAGTCTCCCAGAGAAGAGGAAGCAGGAGGCAAGGCAACCACAACAGGTCCCAAGAAGAGAGAGGGTGTCTGCAACCTTGTTGGAGGTCACAAAGGAGACTGAAGCTTCACTAAGACTTTTACGATAGCTTAAAACAAACAGAAAGCAATGTTATATTGGTTCCAAAAGCCCGGGGTCATCTGTATTTATACATAAAGCTGCTGTTGCATGATTTTACCTCCCTGTAGAGTAACAAAATCAGCTAAAAAGGGTAACCATGGGAGGTAGCATTTGTTGAATACCAACTACATGCGTACTACATCTATTCTAAGCACTTTAGGCAATACAATATATTTAGGGCCACGCCCAATAATACAGAATCCAGTGCTTCTCAGCAGTGCGAGGCAAGGAAGTCAATCCTGGTGAGGTTCAGCGGACCATGAGTGCTGGGAATTAAACCCAGAGACCCCATACGTCAAGCATGTGGCACTCTGAACTATACCCTCCTACCCAATTCAGTTTCTTAATCAATGGTTTATTTCTCAAGCCTGAGGCATGGTAAGTTAAATTCCCAAGGTCACAGTGCTACTTAGGAGTAAATTAAGTAAGATTTTAACTTCAGCTCTTTCTACTCTTGTTGGTGCCTGAATTCTAGGAAAAGCATTTACAGTGAGACTATCATCTTTTGTAATTCTATACAATAATCTATGCAATGGCATAGAATATCATTAATATTGCACTTCAAAGACTATGAAACTTAAATAATAAGAGACTTATTCAAATTTTCATAATCAAAAATGGTGAATTATGAATTGAGGCAAAGTTTTTCCCTTAAGTCTGTCTTTATCGAATATACTAATTTCTCTGTATTTCTCTGCATTCATGAGTAAAATGAGATGTTATATCAGACTATATGTACCAAAGGGGAAGTTTTCCTCAATAATTAAATATAATGATCTAGTAAATGAAGAAATCTCTCTGCCTGTAGCCTGGCATGTAAGAGAGCAATAAAGGTGTTTCATTTTTTTGGTGGGAGTTTATCCCCTAACAAAACATTCCAATGATATGCTCCAATGATATGCTCCTAGATAATATAGTTTGTGCCTTAGAATGCAAAAGATTTACAAGCGTACAGTGAGGAAATAAGAGATAGCAGAGAATAGAGTAGATGACCAATACTTGTGGCTGAATATGTGCATCAGGCAAGCACAGAATAAGACTGCTTTGAGTCTCAGAGGTCAGGAAAGTATGGATAACAGTACAACAGGAAACTCTTAAGGACCTTGCTTTTTAGGGGTGCCATCTGATGCGAAATACCCCAACCTCTGCTCTTTATTGAAAGCTGTTCTTATTGTCTTTAATGTCTGTCAACCTAAAATAATGGCTCACCAGTTAGAAGTCTGGTGAAGGTGCACAAGCGACATTGCAGTGATGGAATTGCTGGCCTTTGTGCTTAACTGCTGCCTGTGTAGGTGACTGGAAAGACTGGACCGTCATGTGTGTCTGTCTCCTTATGTTTGACTAATTCTGAGTCAAACCAGCCCCACTGAGAGGTCAAAGGTGCCAATCCAATTGCTGGAAGACAATTTTGCATTCTACCAAAACATCTTATCAATCATTTATTCAGACATAAAATAAAGATTCACTAATACCCTAATAATTATTTTAATTTACTTTGTAAGTAAGTTGAGTTCTATTTTGATTTCTATCATAGAAACATTTGCTATAAAATGTAGTTAGATACTTTTATATCTTGACATGCAAATATTCTATTGTATCACCATATTTCCATATAAAAGAAATAACAGAGAACTACTTCATGTGGACATTTAAATTGCAAAACAAAATATGTCTCATGTATTTCAGTGGCCAAGAACTAGATGCAGTGACCACATGCAGCCTCACGGTGGTGCTGTTATCATTGGTAAAGCCTCAAAGCCTGTGAAGACTTGCAGAGCCCACCCGGAAGCAGGACTGAAATAGTCCTGTGTTAAAAACGGAAGCAATTTGCTTTCCTCCTGCAGTGACTCCCCACCAACCTTGAGCAATAACCTTGACATACTGTCTCAACAAATCTATTAAAATGCTCATTCATCATTCTTCTTGACACTGCAAAATTAAAATATATTCAAACTATTATTATCCTTTAAAAATTATCTAGCCTTATCTTTCAAAATGTTATGTTTATTTAGACTTTTCCACTTGCATTTAGCCACAGTGTTTGCATAGAATATATTTTTTAGGTCCTCAATTCAGTCATTTATCTCTTAATTTCCCATGTCCCACGGAACTACTAAATTCCTCACATCTCCCAGACCCCAATCTTAAATCTTTTGTGTCCCTTCTTCAGTCAGAAAGACTCTTTTCTAATCTGTCACATGCAAGCACTTTTATCTGTATGCTATCTTTAAGGCCTCAGGACCCCTATTTTTAAAAATTCAGTAAAACTATTACATCATCTTTGTCTTCTGTCAGTTATCTTCTAAACCGGAGTTCAGACTATTAACTACAAGAGTTATTGCTATGACCTTCAATATTAGCCTTACATAGGAATTATTCATTTTGGGAATTACACCTGAGGTGCCCGGGAATCACTTCTGACAGTGTTCAGGGATCACTTCTGACTGCTCAGAGAATCATATATAGTGTTAGGGAGTGCCCCAGAGTCAGCCAGATGCAGGACATGTGCCGAAACCTCTGCACTCTCTGGTTCAGAACTTTAATAATATTCACCTTTTAATACCCTGATTCAGCTGGTCTGTGGTGAACCCTGGGTAGGAATTTCCTTCAAAGTCGTCAGTGATTATAATGATCAACTACAACTGAGAACCATCTACTAGAGATATAGCCAACACACTAAAGTTAGAGTAGCCTCCTCAAATCACTAACTTTCTTAGCGGGACTTTTAAGAAATGTTGTCTTTACAAAGACTGCAAATTAGTAACTCGGAGGACAAATCTACCCTTTAGATATGTTTTATTTGGTCTGTCTCAAATTCTTCAGAGCTAACATCAAATAATTGAAAGAGGGGTGCCGGAGAGACAGTGAGTGGATAAAGATGTGTACTGCAAGCAGTCACAGGTTCAATCTGCACACGGCCCCAGCACTTACGGTGGTGAAGTGATTCCTGAGCATGGATCCAGGAGTTAGCCTGAGCCCCACCAGACATGACCCTAAAACACACACAATTTTTTTTTCAATTGAGAATAGTCATATAAAATTCAGACTTTCTGGAGGCTGGAGAGATAGCACAGTGGGCAGGGTGCTTGCCTTGTGCATGCCTGACCAGAGTTCCATCCCTGGCATCCCATATGGTCCCCTCAACACAGACAGGATTAATTATTGACTATGGAATTAGAAATCACCCCTGAGCATTGCCCATGTGACCCTAAAATAAAAATATTTTTAAATAAAACATATTCAGACTCTGTAAAGTGCATAATCTTGCCACACGCTGCCAGATTCCCAGCAACAATCGCCTCAGTGGGTATCTCCAGACACTCAATACACTAGCTTTCGCATCTCTAGCACATTCCACTTCCACCTATCTGTGTGACTCTTCTAATTTTTGACTGACCTGAAAAGGTCATTTTTGTCTGTAACTCCTGGTCTGGAGTACAGTTCAACTGGACCAAACATTCGCTCAGATATTTTGTGCATTAATCAAAATTTATTTTGAGTGATGTTCACACCTCCGACGCACAGTGCAGTTTATGTTGTTCCAATTCTTATATTCTAACTACATATTCCCTTTCAGTAAACTCCTTGCTAACCTGATTTTGGTTTAAGAAACATGGCTCTCCCCAGTTACAGGCAGAGAGCCTCACTTTCCAAAGTTCTTTGCTTTTAGCTGATGTCATGCGACAAAGTCTGGGCCAATGGTATGTAAACAAAAGTGATGAGTAACGCTTCCAAGTAATTATCTGTAGAAAGAGCTGGCTGCCCTCTGCTTTCCACTTTCAGTGAAGCAAAACACAGACAAAATGTGGGTAATGCATGGAAGAACTACATAACCAGAGGAAGGCACCTGGATTCACAGATGGCCTACAATTCCCATGAACTGGTGCCTATCTCACTGTCTGAGAGAATAGAGATCTCCTTGTATTTTGCAATCACTATGTTTATTACAACTTAATCTATATGCTAAATACCAAACATTTATTGCCCAAATATACTTTAATAATATTTTCCTCAGGTCAGAATGATAACAGTGGACAGTGTGCTTCTCTTGCATATGACTCAGGTTTAATCCCCCTCACCGCATAAGGTCCCCTGAACATGGCAGAAGTGATCCCTGAGCAGAGCTAAGAGTAAGCCCTGAACACCATTGGGTGTGGCCCTCTGCCAAAAATAAATCTTGCCCTCAAACTTAGTTCATGCCAAAGCTTCTTTCATCAACACTAACAGCCCCCCAACACACACCACTATTTAAATTCTACTCATTGTCCAAGACCCAAGTGGTCCCTCTTTTGCCATGCTTCTTCTAGCTAGGCTCGCCATTCTCACCCTCGCTGTGTGCTAGAATTACATGATGTTCCACTTGGCACTTATCACAATTATCTATTTGGCAAGCATCAAACTGTCAGAGTTTTCATAAACTCTTAATTCAGAATTCCCAATTCTTTGTGATTCTAGACTTCTGCTGTGAAACCTACCCCGAGTCACACAGACTCCAATTTATCTCTAACTGCCATGATGAACCTTCTAGGCAAAAACTAAGTATGAAATTCTGGACATGTATATCAGGTCCAAAAATCTATATTTAATGTACTTGACTTAGGAACCTGATTCAACTCCATGACAGGGGTTCATGAGAATACCCTCTCACAGATATCTCCTTATCAAAAGAAGGCACACTCAGTGCCTTCTCCTTATCAATCACAGAAAAGAACACCAACATACTATTCTCTCCTAACTGATGATCAGGAAAGAAACAGGAAGAAATATCTACTGATTGTGACAAAAACTATTCATTCAGTTTGAAGACTCCAGTGCACTGATCTAAAACTTCAAGTAAATGGCACACATTATCATACCACTCCCCAACTTAATCCTCTTTATCTCCCCAAACCCTTTCCCTGAAGGAGCATGTACCTTGAACTGTCCCTTGGTTGTGAACTGAAAGCATAATCCCTGCTTTCAAATAAGCACTTTCATAATTATAGTGGTTTAGTAATTTTAAAGTTGCTCATTTTTGGTGGTGGGGGTTTGACACATCAGTTGTGCTGAGGGCTTACCATCAGCTCTGCACTCAGGGATCACTCCTGCTGGGGCTCAGGAGTGACCAATTCAGTTGGTCATTCAGTAGGGGGTCCCAGGTATCAAGCCTTCGCAGCTGTATGCAAAGCAAATGTCCTAACTGCTGCATTATTGTTCCACTCCTAAATTGCTATTCTTTATATCTAAGCGAAATTATTTTTTCTTCACTTTCATATATGACACAGATACCCCAGGCAGCGCAGATACCAGCTCTCCCGTTGAACCCCCTGTACTCTACTGACCATGAGAGCGACTTCTAGCCCAAGTCTATCATCCCAATAGAGCCTCAGAAGAACCCAGAGGAACCCCCACACCATGCTGGCAGCAATCTACAGAAGGCACACTCCACAGTTTTCAGATCTCCACCCAAGAGATTAAGCCAATCTCCAGCCTGCTTATCAGAGACCCAGCCTACAAGGACCCACCATTCAGAGACCCACCCTTCAGAGGAGAGTATTTCAAGCCCAGGAATGCTTGAGCCACAGATGCAGATACCCCAGGCAGCACAGATACCAGCTCCACACCCCTCTCAGAGAGCCCTGCAAGCTACTGATAATATACCACCCACACAGTGAGCCTGGCAAGCTGTCCAATGCGTATTCAATATGCCAAAACCAGTAAAAAATGTTTATTTTCCTGACCCTGAAAGAGCCCTTAATACAGCAGCACTAAGAAGGATGAACAAGGAGTGCCTGATAAAATTTCAAGGCCAAACTAGGCTGCCAAAACGAAGAAGGACTAAAATGACTGTCTGTACTTTCAATGCACATACGCTGGCATCGGAAGCATATATCGAGGAACTGATGGTGCAAGCGCAAAATATTAAGTATGACATCATTGGTCTGACTGAGACAATGAGGCGTCAATCGCATCACACTGTTTTTGGCACCGGAGAAGAACTCTTCCTAGGAACATGCTACGAAAAGAGGCGTCAGTGGCGTTGGTGTTCTTGTCAACACGAAAATGACCGTGAACATTGATTCATTTGAAAGCCTAACAAACCAGATAGGACGATTACACTTGAAGAGATGAGGCCCACTGCCAGCAATTTCTATCTTTATTGTCTATGCACCAACATCCACATAAAGGAAGATGAAATTGAGAAATTCTACATGGAACTGGAGGAGTTCTATGAAAAAGATCACACCTTCTACAAGATCATAGTCAGTGATTTTAATGCCAAAATAGGCCCAAGATCAGCTGAAGAACTCCACATCGGGACCCATGGCCTAGAATGGAACAAACAGGGTGAGAAACTATCTGAGTTCATCATGTCCACCAGGGCCATTCATGGGAACGCACAGTTCCAGAAGCCTGAATCGAAACGTTAGACATGGGAATCTCCTGGTGAAGAGTTCCACAATGAAATTGACCAGATCATTTTCAATCAACGGTTTTGCCTGACCGATACTGCTGTCATCCGAAAATTCCAAACAGGATCGGACCACCGTCTCCTTATGCAAAATCCTACTTCTCGCAATGGGGAGAAAAGGCTGTAAAGTTTAAGAAGAGAACTCCCAGAACGACCACCAACTGGGAACTCTTTGGCACCACAGCGGCAACATGGAAAGATACCATCATTGACGATGTTGATGAAGAATACAACCGACTGGTTCAGCACCTCCATGATTGTGCGAAGAAAGCCGAGAGAGAAAAAGCCACAAAAAGGACACCCATCTTCAAAAACTCTCGAGCTCATTGACAACATGGCAAGGTGCAAGCCTCAGGCGACCAAATGCTAACATCCAAGCTTGCAAAGCGGTGCAGAGAAGCGATAAAGGAAGACCTCAAAGAGAGAAGAAATACTGGAAGATGCAGCAGCAGCCAGGAAAAGCATTCGCAAAGGCCCGCCTGTCCTTCGCCAATTATAAGACCAAGATGACTGCCCTCCGACATCCTGATGGATCTAACACATTTTCCAGAAAGGTAATGGAGAAGATTATCCACAACTTCTACTCAGATTTCTTTAATATCCACGTCCATCTGCCCACATACCAAATCCCGCAGGATGGGTATGTCGTTTCCCAAGGTTCTCCCTTCTGAAATTCGACATGCCATTTCATAATAAAGAACGGAACAGCACCAGGCCCAGACAAAGTCAGACCTGAACACCTAAAGAATCTGCCATCAGTACTCATCAATACACTGGCTCGGCTCTTCACATGCTACCTGTATGAATGCAAGGTGCCTGCCCAATGGAAAACCAGCAGGATAGTTCTACTATTCAGGAAGGGAGACATTCACGACATTGGCAACTATCACCCCATCTACCTGTTGTCTGTCATCTACAAGCTGTTCACTCGAGTCATCCTGAACAGGATTGGCAGAATATTAGATGAAGGACAACCATGCGAGCAAGCTGGCTTCCGAAAAGGATTCAGCAAAATCAACCATATCCACATGGTAACCAAGCTCATTGAAGTTTGTAGGGAGTTCAAGATGCTGCTCTGTCTCATGTTCATTGATTTAAAGAAAACCTTTGATTCTATGGAGACTGAAACAGTCATTGAAGCCCTAGCCAAACAAGGCATTCAAACCTAATACATCAACATCCTTCGTGAGCTGTATTAGGGATTCACCACCAGGATCTCACCATTCTACAAAGAAGTAATCATCAATATCAAAAGAGAGGTTTTGCAGGGTGATACCATTTCACCAAAACTCTTCAGCACCACCCTCTAGAACATCATGCGACAATTAGAATGGGAAGAAATGGGAGTAAAGATAGACGGTCGGTGACCATACCACCTCCGCTTTGCTGATGACATGGTTCTAATAACACTAAACATTAGCCAAGCGGCACAATGCTGGCTGACTTTGACCGAGAGTGTGGAAAAATAGGACTGCAGCTGAATCTAAAGAAAACCATGTTTATGAAAAATGAACTAGTTCCAGAGGCCCCATTCACTCTCAACGGAAAAAACATCTCTGAATACAGCAGTTATATGTACCTAGGTCGAGAAGTCAACATGATGAACGACCTAAAACCTGAGCTGTGCAGGAAGAAAAGAGCGGCATGGAATGCCTTCAAAAGCATTGAAGAAATAGCTAAAAGGACAAAGAACCTCTAGCTCCAGGCACATCTCTTCGACTCCACTGTTCTCCCTGCATTAACATACGCCTCAGAGACCTGGGCCCTACAAAAGCAGGATGATAATGCTATTTGGGTTTCCCAAAGAGTAATAGAAAGAGCTATGCTTGGAATATGATGCCTCACTTAAGTGAGAGAAGGAATCTGGAGTTCCGACCTCCGTCCCCATTCCAGAGTCAGGGACGCTGTCTGGTTTGCCAAGGCATCGAAAATCAGATGGGCTGGACATGTAATGCGACTTAGATGACTGCTGGACTAGAGCCATTACCGACTAGATCCCACGGGATGTCAAAAGATCATGTGGTTGCCTACCTACAAGATGGTAAGACATCTTCGTCAAGACCCTAAATGAACAGTTTGAGGCTCTTTGTATTCCTGAAGCAAGCAGATGCCATTGGGCTACAGTGGTATTTGATAGGGTCAAATGGAAATGTTACTGGTGCCCGCTCAGGAAATCGATGAACTATGGAATTTCTAGTGATCTAGTGATCTAGTTTCATTTATGAACAGTTATTCTACTCTCTGCGTACGTTTTTGAGACTGAGAAATGCATAGTCAATATAAAGGCAATCTTTTCACATGCCCAGATCTGCATAGTGATAGAGAGACAACTGGCAATGTTCTCTAATTTGGAATCTAAGAATTTCTAGGATAATGTTGAGAGGAAGCATATAGAAAATACACTTAGGAAGGATATTAAAAAAGAAAAAGAGCCCAGATAGGAAAAAAACTGCACTAATGCATAAGAATAAAAATAAGAAAAGGAATGGAAGAGAAGATGTGAGAAAGAAATCACCCAGAAATAAGAAGAAAACTAGCACTGTGTAGGAAAATACAGAGTGTAAATTAAACAACAAACAGGAGAAAGGCATACACAAAGCAAATTATTAGTGTATAACATTAGAATTCAATAAGGCTAAACTGTATATCATGCACTAGAACTGTCACTGTCTTCCCGTTCATCATCGATTTGCTCGACCGGGCACCAGTAACATCTCCATATGACCTGTCTCATGCAAGTAGAGCCCAAGGGTACCTGCTTGCTCCAGGAACATAAAGAGCCTCAAACCATTCCATCAGGTCATGGGAATGAGGTCTATAATTGTTACTGGTATCTGGCATATCAAATACGACACGGGTAGCTTGCCAGGCTCTGCTGTGCGGGTAGCATACTCTTGTAGCCATCTCAAAATCCAGCATTTATTGATGAACCACCACGCGGCCACAAGCGGCCATGTGAGCTGGGCTGTGATAGGCTGGTCTGCTGGGTGGAGTTCTGATGAGGGGGAAGTCCGGATGTGGAAAAATGGAGGCCCTCATTGAGTGGGGGGGTCGTTTGTCTTGTTGTGAGGCTCTGCTGAGGTGGCGGACCAGGGCTAGAACCTGCCATCCCTCCTGGGTGCCTCATGAGCGGCTGGGCACAGTGAGAGCCAGTAGCAGCTCTGCCCCATGTCTGTCTCTCTTGCACTAGAACACTCTTACAAAATAATTACCAACACCTAAGAGCAGACTCAAGCAAATATCAAGAAAATATCAAAAATAAAATGAGAATAAATTATAGCAAATTTGATTTAAGAGACTCACTTTCCAAACTATTCTGCTGTTGGTGATGCCATGCCACTCCGAGGCTAATAAGAGATGTTTGTGTTCCAGGTGGAACTTATTAAAACCACAAATCAAGTCATTAGTAGACAGCACTTTTTAAGAGATTGACTACAAAGTCAATTTTGAGATCACACCCCATTGAGCTAAAGGCTTACTCCTGGCTCTCTGCTCAGGGATCACTCCAGGTGCTGCTTGCGGACAATACAGGGTCAGGGTTTGAACCCTGCTCAGCCACATTAAAGCCAAGCACCTTACCGATTATACCAACTCCCTGGGCCTTACGAAGTATTTTTTAAAGAGTTATCTCCCAGAAAATGTCTTGGTTCTAGCATTAAAGCTATATTCTATGTTTCAAGAAAGTCTGGAGTGAGATCCTTAAAAAAGATATTTCTTTGTACTGAGATAAAAGATAAATCTAATATATAAGACTCCTAAAGAAAAACATCAAGGACAAGATTATGATATTCAAGTAGGCAATGATTTTTGGACATAAAACCAAATGTACATGAGACAAAACTAGAAATAGATAAATAGGTCTATATTATTCTTTAAATTGTACATGGAAGAATCAATTAACAGAATGAAAAGGAAAGCTAAGAATAAAAAATTAAAAATAATATACATAATAAAGAATCAATAACCAGAATACATAGAGAACTCACAGTGTACAAAAACAAACCAAATAACACTTTGAGACATTTATCCAAAAATAATACAAAATGGTCTAAATGAACATGAAAGATATTTGATGTCATTAATCACAAGATAAATAAAAAGCAAACTGATGAAATATTACCTCATACCTAATAGGATGGTATCCTCACCAAATTCAGAAAATGACACATATTTAGAAAAGATGTAGGGACGTTGGAAATCTTATATTTTGTTGGTTAAATTGTTAAATAAAATAACTGCTATGTAAAATGATAGAGAGGTTCTTTAAAAAAAATGAAAACATAACTACCACATGACCCAGCAATCCTATTTCTGGATGTATACCAAAAAATGCAAAATCAGCTTCCCAAAGACACACTTGTACATTCATGTTCACAGCAACACTATTCATAACAGCCAAATACTAATTCAAAGCTGAATGGATAAACAAAATGAAGTGCATACATACAGTGTGATGTTTCTCAGTCTTAAACAGGAAGGAAATTCTACCATGCTACAGCATGGATGAACATGAGGACGTTCTGCCAAGTGACATAAATGAGTCATCAAAAACAGATGCTATATGATTTTACTTATATGATGTATATAAAAGAAAAATCAAATTCTTAGAACAATAAAGTGAGGATTATCAATGGAGGGAAGGGAAAAGGGCAGTTGTTTAATAGCATTAGAGACTCAGATAAAAACTTCTGAAGCTCTTTTTTTCATATATATATATATATATATATATTAAACATATATATGCTTGATTCTACTTGGGTATACACTTAAAAATAAGATAGCAGTATTTAACCACAAAGAAAAGAAAGAAAAGAGACCTCAGGGCAACCCTTAGTTGCTCAACAACTGCCACCAGTAGTATGCTACCATTGAAGTGTCAAGATAGGATCAAAATGAGGGTAAAAGAGGGTCGGAGCGAAAATATAAGAGGCAAAGTGCTTGCTTTGAATAAAGCCAACCCAGATTGGATCCCTAGCACCACAATGGTCCCTGGAGAACAGCCTGAGAATAGAGCCTGGAGTAAGTCCTGAGCACCACTAGGTGAAGTCAAAAACCAAAAAGCAGGTTAGTGGAAATGAAGGTAAAGAGAGGATGGGTCCTTTCTGGACCTATGTTATCTTCTAGAAAAAAAAAAGAATGCAGAAATCTTGCCAAATTAGTCCTAGGACCAAATCTCTTCAACATTAATATCACCCTGATATTATGCACTATTTCCTTGTTCCAAACCTTTAGGCAACAGTGGTGGTGGTTGCCTTCACACTGCTCACACAGACTTGGTTGCAACTTTATAAACCTTTTTACACAGAACAAGAGTTCTGCTAGATAAGTCAGTGATACAATTTGGCATTAGAGGCCACCCATATCTCTGGAGACAAACAATCAACTTGCTGTGCATTCATTAACTTGTACCAGTGACTCCAGTCTAAAGAAGTGAGGTCTTCTAGGAAGAGTTTGAGAACGTGGTGTGAGAAGAAAGCCTGTGATGTGAGAAGTGGGTCTTGCACTAAGTCCCAGAGGACCCAGACGACAGCTATCTTGAGATGCTTCACTGGGTAGCCCCAACCTGCACTTCATTCGGTCACCCTCCTGGCACTCGTATAGCTATTACATTGTATCTGTATCTATTTCCCAGCTGTAGGCAGAGCCTGGCAAGCTACCCGTGAAATATTTGATATGCCAAAACCCAGTAATAATTATAGACCTCATTCCCATGACCGAAGGAATGGTTTGAGGCTCTTCATGCTCCTGGAGCAAGCAGATGCCCTTGGGCTACACTAACATGTGACAGGACATATGGCGATATTACTGGTGCTGCTTGAGCAAATCGATGAACAACGGGAAGATAAGTGAAGTGATACAAGTGAACTGTAGAAGTAAACCAAGTCAGCACTAGTTGTCCCACTCAAACCCCAGTTCTCATCTTGAACCAGGCAAGGCATGAGCCCTGGAGCCTTAAAGTCATCATCATGAGACAGGATCAGCTACAGCCCTTTCAAGCCAGGGAATAGTATACCTCAGCATGTCCTAACGTAGGTTCAATTCCAGCACTACCATGTCCCTGGGTACTGCCAGGTGCAGCCCAGAAAGTCTCCAGCACTTCCGGGGTAAGAGTGTCCCTGGTAGCACAGGGTCCAAGCCTCTTAGCATCACCAGCCATGGTACTGCCAGTCTGGCTGGCCAGGAATTGTTAGTGGGGACCCTGGATCTTGTGAGCACTGCTTGAGAGCATTCCTCCAGGTAGCAATTCTTCCTAAATGAAAGCCTACTCTATAACTGGCTTCTTGACTTTCTCTTCTTGCTCTTCAATGATGTCTTGATTGCACCAGAACAACCAAACCTAGCTCAAAGATTTGACTGAGTTTTCACTTTTGATTTTAGTCCCTGAACTGGTTCCTTATGAAGTGAGAACCGTGAATCACTTAACTACTAGATCCATACAACAGGTTCTGGGAAAAATCATCCTGGTTTAAGCAAAATTCCCTCAAACCTGGTAAGAGAGATACAGAAAATAATTATCCTATAGGAATTCAGAGATACGTACAGAGTTTTTTTCATTCTGGAGAAAGTTGTAACCTGTTTCCCAGGACTTTAAATATTACTTTCTTAAAACATATGTTTCCAAAAAAAAAAAAAAAGCTTGTTTAGAAATTGTTAAAGGATCTAAGAAGAGCTAAAACAACAGGAATTGTCTGTAGTGGGAGAGAGTTTTGAGTGGGTGTTTAAAGAGATAAATTTGTTTAAACCTTTTGAATATATTTTTTATCCAAGAAAATTATTTTTCTAAGGAATAGAAATACACAAAGAAATCTTTCATGTTAACCAAGTCAGGCTATCTAAAGAAAGCCATACACTGGCAGGGTGGGGAGTGACAAAAATAGAAATGGCATCTGAGATATTCATCCCTCGGCTGTCACAGTTCCCTGTGTGCCTGGCCTGTAGAGCGGGCTTCTCCCTGCCCTGCACTCCACGAGGTTGGGTGAACAAAGTGGAGATCTTGAAGTGTAGTGAGTGTAGGAAACACACCTTCCTTGTGGACATGACATCTCATCTTTGGTGGAGAGGGGGCCCAAGCCAGAAGAAGCTTTTTGTATTTTATAACCTTTGTTTTTTGTTTTTTGAGCCATACCCAGCTATGCCCAGCTTTGCACTCAAGGATCACTCCTAATATGGTTTTGGGGACTATATGGGATGCAGGGAACTGAATCCAGTCAGGTATGTGCAAATCAAGTGCCCTGCCTGCTGTACTATTTCTCCAGAACTGGTATTTTATAATATTTATAGCTGGCCTAATTCTTCCATGGAGTTCTATAGTCCCTCCTCTCTTTTCTTAGCAGGTGTCACATTTCTGTTCATTTATATTCTCTTTTCTGCTGTTGCTATTACTTTCTTCCTACAGTCCTTTTTCCTGCATTAAAATCATCTTTACATTCTTTAAAGAAACTTTATTTTATTTTGCTTTCAACTACCATCTTTTCCTGAGCATTGCACTATTGACCCAATTTTTTTTTCAGCTACTGGGATGATTCTCTTTCACTTCTTAATCGTCTCTAACCCAGCATCTCCCTCCATCCACTCTTTCATTAAGTCTCCCTTTCTCTTAGTCCTCATTGATCCTTTCAAACAAATCTTAAGTATGGCTTTTGCTTTGTTTTTATTCTACTTGAGCTCCCTTTTATAGGGAACAAAGCCATCGTGCATCTTAATAACTATCTCTCTCAGGAAGCCGCTGACGGCCCCGGCATCCAGAGTCTTGCAGACGGCTCGGGAGGCGGGAGCCTGGCTCGCGCCGGGCCTCAGCTGACTATGGAACCCCGAGGAGGGCAGATGGGCTTTGGGAGTGGGCCCGTCGCCTCCGGGGGGTCCCAGAAGCAGCCGGATGGGACTCGTCCACCACACTAGCCACCATTTTCGTTGTCCAGACGCTGGGAAAATGTCCCACGACCAGAGGACCAGCAAAGCCGGTTCGAGCCCAGGTAGGCGGCTCCAAGAGGCGGGAAGCACTGGGAAGTCGTCAGACGGAGGCGTGGTTACCCCTTCCCCCTCCATCGTGACGAGCCCGGTTTCCCGCCCAGGAAGCCGCTGACGGGCCCCGGCATCCAGAGTCTTGCAGACGGCTCGGGAGGCGGGAGCCTGGCTCGCGCCGGGCCTCAGCTGACTATGGAACCCCGAGGAGGGCAGATGGGCTTTGGGAGTGGGCCCGTCGCCTCCGGGGGTCCCGGAGGCAGCCGGATGGGACTCGTCCACCACACTAGCCACCATTTTCGTTGTCCAGACGCTGGGAAAATGTCCCACGACCAGAGGACCAGCAAAGCCGGTTCGAGTCCAGGTCGCCGGCCGCTTGCGCACGCTGGCCACTAGGGTGGTGAAACAATGATGTTTTTTTGGTACACTGCATTCCGCGAACAGCAGGAGGGTTTGCTGAGAGGGAGATATACAGAGGAAGGAGAAGACATATAGAGCCCGCCGGGTGGTTGGGATTCGGGAGGGGGAGGGAGACAGGACGTTGGTGATGGGAGATGGGTTCGGGTGGAGGGTGCATCTTGGAACCCTGTGGAGCCAGGACTCCACATGAGCATCCTTCAATTAAAAAAAAAAAGGAGAAAAGGTGGAATAAATAAATAAATAAATAAATAAATAAATATCTGCAGGGCTAGCCACAATGTGTAAAAGAAGAGGGAGAGAGATGCAGAGATAGAGAGAAAGAGAGGAAGCAAGGCTACCTGCTATTAAGGCAGCCTGGGGGTGAGTGGGAGGGGCTGGAGTACATTGGTGGTGGAAATGGGGTACTGGTGGAGGGATGGGTGCTGGAATACTGTATTACCAAGAACCAATTGCACCTTTGTAATTGTATGTCTCACGGTGGTATAATAAAGAATAAAAAAAATTAAAAAAAAAAAAACAGAGACATATCCAAAAAAAAAAAATAAATAACTATCTCTCTTTAGTTCATTTACTTAGCACCTGAATATCCCCTGTAGCTTCCTTGATCCCACAATAGTTTCCTTGTTTCTGCCTCATATGGAGGCCACAACCTGAAATTCATTGGCACCTATCGTCCTATGTCACTCTTTGTTACCTCAGGGAATTTATGTCTTCTCAAGACCATCTGGTGGGAAGATAAAGCAGATCAGGTTCTAAGCCTGGCTCTACTGTTTAGGAACACTGCACTACCTCTCATTTCAGTTTTCTCTGCTCTAAAATAGAAATCCATTCATTCACTCAATAATCTTTAGTGAGTACTATGTACATGGCACCTTTCTAGGTATGCGAGATTCATAAGTAAACAGTCTTGTCCTCGCAGAGCTCCCAACTCCACAGGAGAGATAAACCAAAAAAAAATTAATAATAACACAAAAATAAAAGGATTAGCGCCAGAGAGCTAATCAGTGGGTGAGGGTTCATACTTTTGTATGCTGGAGGTGGCCTGGATTTGCTCCCCAGCACTTCACAGTACCCTGAGCACAGAGTCTGGAGTAGCCCCTGAGCACTTCTGAGGTATAGTCCCCAAAGAAAAACAAAACAAAATAAAATAAGAGGATTATATTAAATTGAGATCATCATTAAAAGGATTAGAACTGAAGTGGGGAAATGAAGAGTTCAGATTCTCTCTTTCGGTCATGGTTGGTTTCCCTGAGAGAAGTAATGTTTGAGGAAAGACCAGTAAAGAAACAGGAATTATAAATAAGGGCACATAGTGGAGGGGTGGAGGCAGAGGGCACTGCCTCCTAAATGCCCAGCTCATCCTAAGACTAGCAAATAGGCCAGCAATATTAAAGTGCAAGCAGTATGGCAGGAATAGCAGGAAATAAATTCAGAGAAGATATCAAGAGAGATTCTGGAGGTTTTCTAAGTGGAACCAAAATTACTGCAGAGTTTTGAGCAAGTGGTGACAAGACCACACTTGACTTTCGAATGGCTCACTCTGGCTGCTGTGCTGTCAAGACTGAAGTGAAAAAAGGATGGAAGCAGGAGCCAGTTGGGTTGCTATAATAATCTAGGTAGGAGGGGGCAATGGCTGATACCTAAATGGGAACATGGTCTACAGCCATACCACCGTGAACGCGCCTGATCTCATCTAAATGGGAACACACACAGCAGTTGGGTTGGAGAGGAAGGGATATTGTGGGGATGGCAATTTTTAAAAATAATTTTGTTATAATACCGTAAGATACACATTTACAAATCTGTTCATGATTGGGTTTCAGCCACACAATGTAGCAGCACCCATCCCTCCACCAGAGCACGTTTCCCACCAATGTCCCCAATTTCCCTCCCTTGCCCTACGCATGGTAGGCATTTTTCATCTATCTATCTATCTATCTATCTATCTATCTATCTATCTATCTATCTATCTATCTATCTATCTATCTATCTATCTATCTATCTATCTATCTATCTATCTATCTATCTATCTATCTCTCTCTCTCTCTCTCTCTCTCTCTATCTATCTATCTATCCATCCATCCATCCATCCATCCATCCATCCATCCATCCATCCATCCATCTATCTCTCTCTCTTTCTCTCTCTCTTTCCCCTCCCTCCTCTTTTGCACATTGTGGTTTGCAATACATACACTAGGGGCTATCATGCCAATCTCTTTGTCTACATTCAATACTTCAGTTTTATCATTGTATCACTGTTTCCAACTATTATTTGATACCTTCTCTATCTTACCTAACCTCTGCCTCCCACACATCTGTGGTAGATTCCAACCCTTGACATGTCCTCTTGGATCCTATTTTGCCTAGTTTGGGCTATTAGTCTCAATATATATATATATATATATATATATATATATATATATGTATGTATGTATGTATGTATGTATTTATATCCCACAAATTACTGCAATCATTCTATATCTGAGAGAGAAAGTGAGAGAGAGAGAGAGAGAAAAGAGATAAAGAACCTGCCATAGAGGCAGGCTAGGGGAGGGGGAGGGAAATGGGTACGTTGGTGATGGAAAATGGGCACTGGTGGAGGAATAGGTGCTGGAACACTGTATGACTGAAACCCAAACATAAACATCTTTGCAATTCTATATCTCATGGTGGTATAATAAAAATATTTAAAAAATAAGATCAAATAAAAGGGAGTATCATTCTAAATATGTAAATTAATTTAAAAAACTGACCTTGTTGAGTGACTATGAGAATTCTACGGGAAAATTATTACAGGTAGATAACAAGTGTCAAGTATATATCCACAAAGATGTTAAATAATATTATCCCATCATGTTTAATTTTGCAGTTAGAATAGGTTCTGTGTGTCTTTATGGAGCAAGTCAAAGCTAAACTCTAATATTCAGGATCAACTTGTTAACCCAAGGGTGGCAGCTGTCCTCACCTGAAGTGATAAAGGAAGGTAGCGCTGAGGTAGCTGCTCTGTCTTCTCAGAGTTTTAGCCTCCTATTTCAGTTCCAGGACAGTATTTCCCATGGCCCCCAAGATACCTTATAATTCTAATCATATATTCAATAACTGTGCACATATTTTAATTACCTGCCTCACCCAACCCTAACTACCCATCCAAATATTTCCTTATTCAAGATGCAGAGGCTGAAAATGTAACTCCAGCTTTGTGGGATTAAGGAATCAAAGCATACTCCCATTGGAAGTTGGTGTCACAGTCATCATCTGATTAAAAATCTCTTATTTACTAAAGAAATAAAGCCCAGAATGGAGGATGACTACCTATAGGATACTCCAAGTTTTAGTAACCAAGCAAGTCCCCAAAACAGTTTTCTGGATCTTTTTATTTCTCCATACCTTTTCTCCCCTACTCTAACATGTTCTATAAGAGTATTCCTTCAGCCAATATCTCTGTCCTGAAAAGCACCATAGCAGCCCATGTCATCTTTCCCATTATTGCTGTTAAACCTCCAGCAAGTTTCTTGGAGACCACGATCTATACTGCTTTAAGTATTCTGGCTCTTTGTTCAAGTCCTGACTCCACGTTTATGTTTTTACTTTCTGAAAGGGTCACACCCAGTGAATATCACACTAAGGGGCCTCTTGTGGTTCCTCATATCTCAGGAACCATAGGTGGTTCCAGAAGAACTTGTGCTGGCTTCATAATGGCTTCATGAGGAATGTGCCTCATGCCCTGTGCTATCTTTTTAGCTCTGAACCCACATTTAAAGCTATGACCTTAAAGAATTGTCTTTTCCTTTTTGCCTATTCTTTGGGTTTGGGACCACTATCTATCACTATCACTATCTTCCCATTAATCATCTATTTGCTAGAGCGGGCACCAGTAATATCTCCATATATTCTGTCTCATGCTAATAGAACCCAAAGGCATCCGCTTGCTCCAGGGGAGTTTTCAAGGTTTATTCTGACTCTACATTCAGTGATCACAAATGGTGGGGCTCAGGAGACAACATGGGGTGCTGGAGAACAAATCCGAAGTTGGTTTTATAGACGGCAGGCACCCTGCCCACTGTACTATCTTTCAAGTCATTATCACTGTGGCCCATAAACAAGTTTCTTAATCACACATTCTGCCTAATCGTTTTTAATATATTTTATTATACCACCATGAGATAAACAATTACAAAAGGTTGATGTTACAGAGTTCCAGCACCCATCCCTCCACCAGTGCCCATTTCCCACCACCAATGTCCCTGATTCCCTCCACCCTCCCCTAGCCTGCCTCTATGGCAGGTTTTTATCTCTTTCTCTCTCTTTCTCTCTCTCTTTCTCTCTTCCTTCTCTTACTATTTATACATATATCTAAGTATATGTATTATGGATTGTAATACATATACTTATAAGTTATCGTGTATATCTTTTTGCCTGTATTTAATGATAGTTCTATGTGGGTAATAGCATTTTGACTATTATTGGCAAACTGTTCCCGTCTCTGTCTTACCTAATCTCTGACTCTCACATGTTTGTGGCAATTTCCACCTTTGACAAGACCTCCTGATCCACGTTTCATCTGATCTTGGATATTGGTATCATAATATGTATATATATCATAATATGTATAAATATATATATTTATGTCATGCAAATAAATGCAGTCATTCTATATCTGTCTCTCTCCTTCTGGCTAATTTCACTCAACATGATCCTTTCCATGTCCATCCATTTATAGGCAAATTTCATAACTTCATTTATCCTAATAGCTGCATAGTATTCCATTGTGTAAATGTACCACAGATTCTTTATCCAGTCATCAATTCTCAGGCACTCTGGTTGTTTCCAGATTCTGAATATTGTGAATAGTTCTGCTATGAACATAAAAGTAGGGATGGTGTTTATGCTGTGTGTTTTTGGCTTCCCAGGGTATATTCCCAGGAGTGGTATGGCTGGGTCAAATGGGAGTTCAATTTCTAGTCTTTGGATGAATGTCCATATTGTTATCCAAAAAGACAGTTGACATTCCCACCAACAATGGATGAGAGTCCCCTTTTCCCCTCTGCCTAATCTCTATCTGAAAACTTCCTACTTCCCAGAGTGCAAATTTTATAGATCTCTTAAATCAGAGCCCAAAAGGTGCTAGCTTCTGTACATTGTGCCACAATTCTTGGTCACTGCCCAGGAATTGCCATCGAGATCTGGCGTTTAGATCCTAACTGCCTTTGTTTGGCCTCCAGGCCCATACAGCTACTGAATTCATGCCAAGCTGGGAAACTGCCACCATTCTCTGATCACGGGTTTTCATTATACCCCGGTTCATTCCCACCTCCCACCTTTGATTTCAATTTATGCTCCTCCTCCTCCTCCTCCTGTGACTATTTATGCTCCTCTATTCGCCATTTATTGTGCCAGGAGCAACCCTAAGTCCTGGGACATCCTTGGATGCTCCACTGAAGTATCTCAGAAAAACTTCTCAGGAAAATTCTAGATATGTGAATAATATTTCTTCTCTATAATACCTCAGTATTTACCTGCAGTGTATATTAGTCATTTCATGGAGAGGACTTTTGGTTAATAGCCTGGGTTATAGAAAAGACTGTCAGATTGTTCTCTCTCAGTCTCAGCCTCCTCAGGACTGGATACCAAGATACTTTGGAAAAACACTTTTATTTTTGAATTGGTGTCAGAAATTTAACCCTGTGTCTTATACATGCAAGGCATGTGCTCTGGCTAGCCACACAGCCCCAATCCCAATTATTATCAATATGTAACTTATTAATTTTCCCTCTGCTTTGTACATCTATATATTTTTCTGTAATTCTGTCTCTATGTATTATATTTTCACCCTGTGTCTTAAATCACAGCACATATGATGAAACTCAGTCTTAAGAATTTTGATAAACCTACCCTTAAAGATTTCATCATATCTAATAACTTATACCAAGAATAGAAAAATTGCTTGACTTGTAGATTGTGTACCCAGCAGAGTGCTGTCAGATGTTACTAAACCCAGCACAGTCTGGAGAGTCCCAGCCACCCTAAATACCGTCAGGCACAGCAATTTATGGGGAGAAAGGACAAAAACACATATGAGGGTCTGAGAGATAGTGAACAGTCTGAGCATATGCTTTGCATGCAGGGAACATGTCAGATCCCAGCACGACACGGTCCTCTGAGTTGTGCCGGGAGCAACCCTCAAGTACAAAGCTGGGAGCATTCCCTAAGCACCAAAGGGCTTGAGACCCCCAAAACCAAAAAAGAAAAAATACATGAAAATAAACTTAACAAAGAAAATGAAAGACTTGCGCAAAAAAATTAATAAGGCATTCTGAGACAGACTAGTTCTGAATACATTGGTGGAGGGTAGTAGGCACTCTGTTTGAGGTAAGAGGTGGAAAATGTACATCAAAACCAAAAACAATACCACTATTATAAATCTTTATCCTCAATTACATAAACAACAGCAATCACTTGTATCACTTGTCTTCCCGTTGTTCATCAATTTGCTCAGGAGGCACCAGTAACTTTTCCATACGTCCTGTCACATGCTACTGTAGCCCGAGGTCATCTGCTTGCTCCAGGAACACGAAGAGCCTCAAACCATTCCATCAGGTCATGGGAATGAGGTCTATAATTGTTACTGGTTTTTGGCATATCAAACACGACACAGGTAGCTTGCCAGGCTCTGCCATGTGGAATAACAATAAATAATAAATAAAATATAGTCATGGCTCAAAAAATTAAAGATGTTATAAAATAATCATATTCAAATGACTGAAATATAATTTCAGTCATACTTTTTTATTTTCTGGATTACTTAGGGGAGAAACGACAGTCTCTAATATTTCTGAGACAATATTTTAAGTATAATCAACATTTTTCTGTACATAATTTTAGTATAAAAATACCATATTAAGGAATAGAGCAACTTTCAGGGGTTTTGTTTGTTTCTTTCTTCAAATTTCCTGGACCCATCTAAGCATAACAAACTTAACGGCAAAAAAATTATTATAAGTTCTGATAAAAGAAAATCAGCTCTGATAAAAATGTCACTGCCGTTTTTCAAACAATAAGAAAAAAATTGTAAGGAACCACAAAGACCCTAAAAAACTCAAGCAATACTCAGAAAAATGAGAAACAGATGACATGTGACAATGTTCCCAAATTCCAATTGTGCTACAAAATGGTAATGACCAGAAAGTTGGAAAGATAGCCCAACAGGTGATTTCTTGCATGTTACCAACCTGGTTTGTTCCCAGGCACCCTACATCTTTCCACTGTGGCAGGGATCCCTGGAAGTATGGATTGAAAAATCCTGTGGGAAGAGGGGGAAGGGGGACGATTCTTCTGGAAACCCAAAACCTACTTTCTAGTGAGGGGCAAGTGAACCAGCCAACAGGAAAGAAGTATCCTTCTTTAGCAGGATTCCACCTTCTGTTTCTCAACCTGTGCCTGCTGCAAAGAATATATGGAATTTTCCACCTAAATTTGAGGCTCAGAACTAGATAAGAATTCTGAGAGAGAGAGAGAGAGAGAGAGAGAGTGAGAGAGAGATGTGCCTGCCATAGAGGCAGGCTGAGGGAAGGGAGGGAATCTGGGGACACTGGTGTTGGAAAGGGCACACTGGTGGGTGCTGAACACTGTATGGCTGAAACCCCATCATGAACAGCTTTGTAACTGTATATCCTATGGTGGTATAATAACATTAAAAAAAATTCTCCAAGCTAACTGGTAGAGAAGGGATGGGGCTCAAATATTATATGACTGGAGCTCAAGGTAATCATGAGCAGTTTCTGTATTTTGTATCTTACGGTAATTCAATAAATTAAAAAATAATCATAATAATAATTCTTCAAGCCCATGTCAACACGTAATAAAGCTACTTCTTGAGCCTGTTACCTCAGCCTCAGAATCCTGCACCATCTCACACCCCAGCTTTGCTAGCATCTCAAGCAATCACAGAGCCAGGACGATAGAGCACTGCTAAGTATGGCCATTCACCCAGTCAAAACTGAAATACAAAATTTAAGAAACTAATGTTAACCAAAATAGTATGTTATTTGAAAGAAACAAACACAGAGATGAATGAATCATAATTGAGGACCCAGAAATAAAATCACACATATATGAGCCATTAATTTATAACAAAGAAACCAAGAAAGTCTCATCTAAAAATGTGGAAGCAGGGGCCGGAGCGATAGCCCAGCAGGTAGGGGCGTTTCCCTTTCACGCGGCCGGCTCATGCTGGCCCGGGTTCGATCCCCGGCATCCCATATGGTCCCCCGAGCACCGCCAGGAGTGATTCCTGAGTGCAGAGCCAGGAGTAACCCCTGAGCATTGCCGGGTGTGACCCAAAAAAAGAAAAAAAAATAAAATTAAAAAAAATAATAAAAATGTGGAAGCAATGAATAGCTACATGCAAAAAATGAAATTAGATGATTATTGGAAGAGCTCATATAATTCAGCAACAAAATAATTCAATTCAAACATGCGCAAAATCACTTCAAAGAAAATATAAAAATAGTGAACAGGCATAAAGAAAAAAGAACTATTTAACATCATTTAGAATTAGGGAAATGTAAATCAAAAGTGTAATGAAAATACTTCTGTACATCTGTGGGAACCGTCTATGTCCCAAACTGGGAATCAGTGTTGGTGTTGGTATGCAAAAGGAGGAGACTCGGTACTGTTGGTGAAACTGCAAATGAGTATCTCTGTAGACAGCAGCTGGGAAACCCTCCAGAAATTGAAAAGAGAACTGCCAAATGTTTTGGTAATTCCACTGTTAGGTATCTGCGAACAAATACCAAAATCAAGTTTGGGAATGTAATGCGATTTGGAGATGACCACTGGTCTAGAGCCATTACCGACTGGATCCCACGAGATGTCAAAATATCATGTGGCCACCCACCTACAAGATGGTCAGACTTCCTTGTCAAGAACCTGAAGAAACGGTTTGAAGTTCTTCATATTCCTGAATCAACCATTGCCATTGGCTACATTGGTACGTGATAGGGTCCAATGGAAATGTTACTGGTGCCCGCTCGAGCAAATCGATGAATAACGGGATTCAAGTGATCGAGTGACCAAGTGATATATACATTCTATATTTTTACTGCAGTCCAATCCCAAAAAGTTAAGATATGAGAATAACCTAATGCTCACTGAAAGAAGACTAAAGACAGGGAAAATAATAAATACTCAAAAAATATATACCCAATGGAATCACTTGATCACTTGAATTTAATTTTAATTATTTTGAATGATTAAATTCAAATAAATAAAATTTTAGTATATGTGCTGCAGAAGCATATATTGAGAATCTGATGGTGCAAGTGCAAAAGATCAAGTACAACATCATTGGTCTGACTGAGACGAGGAGGCATCAGTCACATCATGCTGTATTTGACACCGGAAGAAGAATTGTTCCTTGGAACATGCAACAAAAGAGGCGTCAGTGGCGTTGGTGTCCTTGTTAACACAAACATGGCAGTCAACATTGATTCATTAGAATGCCTAACAAACCGTATAGGAGGATTACACTTGAAGAGATGTGGCCCACTGCCAGCAATTTCTATCTTCATTGTCTACGCACCAACATCCACATACAAAGGAGATGAAATTGAGAAATTCTACATGGAACTGGAGGAGTTCTATAAAAAAGATCACATCCTCTACAAGATCATAGTCGGTAATTTTAATGCCAAGATAGGACCGAGAAGATCGGGCTGAAGAACTCCACATCAGGACCCATGGCCTAGAATGGAACAAACAGGGTGAGAGACTATCTGAGTTCATCGTGTCTACCAAGACCATTCATGGGAACTCACAGTTCCAGAAGGCTGAAGCGAAATGTTCGACATGGGAATCTCCTGGAGGACAGTTCCACAATGAAATTGATCACATCATCTTCAATCGACGGTTTTGTCTGACCGATGTTGCTGTTGTCCCCAAATTCCAAACAGGATCGGACCACCATCTCCTTTGTGCAAAATTCTACTTCCCGCAACAGGGAGAAAAGGCTGCAAAGTTTAAGAAGAGAACTCCCAGAACAACCACCAACTGGGAACTCTTTGGCACCATTGCAGCAACATGGGAAGATACCACCATTGACGACTTTGATGAAGAATGCAACCGACTGGTTCAGCACCTCCATGATTGTGTGAAGAATGCCGAGAGAGAGAAAAACACAAAAGGACATCTGTCTTCAGAAACTCTCGAGCTCATTCGCCAACGTGGCAAGGCACAAACCTCAGGAGATTCAAATGCTAACATCAAAGCTTGCTAAATGGTGCAGAGAAGCGATAAAAGAAGACCTCAAAGACAGAAGAGCAGAAATGCTGGAAGATGCAGCAGAAGCCGGGAAAAGCATTCGCACCGCCCGCCTGTCCTCTCGCAAACTATAAGACCAAGATGACTGACCTCCGACGCCCTGATGGATCTATCACATCTTCCAGAAAGGCAATGGAGAAGATTATCCATGACTTCTACTCAAATTTCTTTGATAGCCACATCCACCTGCCCACATACCAAATTCCACAGGATGGATATGTCATTCCCAACGTTCTCCCTTCTGAAACCCAACATGCCATCTCTTCGGTAAAGAAGGGAACAGCACCAGGCCCAGACAAAGTCAGACCCAAAAACCTGAAGAATCTGCCATCAGTACTCATCAATACACTAGCTCGGCTCTTCACACGCTACCTGTCCGAATGCAAGGTGCTCTCCCAATGGAAAACCAGCAGGACAGTTCTACTGTTCAAGAAGGGAGACATTCACGACATTGGCAATTATTGCCCCATCTGCCATTGTCCGTCATCTACAAGTTGTTTACAGGAGTCATCCTGAACAAGATTAGCAGAACACTAGATGAAGGACAACCATGTGAGCAAGCAGGCTTCCGGAAAGGATTCAGCACAATCGACCATATCCACACAGTAACCAAGCTCATTGAGGTTTTTAGGGAGTACAAGATGCCACTTTGTCTCACGTTAATTGATTTACAGAAAGCCTTTGATTCTGTGGAGACTGAAGCAGTCATCAAAGCCCTAGCCAAAAAGGTGTTCAAACGCCAATACATCAAGATCCTTCATGAGCTGTATTACGGATTCACCACCAGGATCTCACCATTCTACAAAGAAGTGATCATTGATGTCAAAAGAGGGGTTTGACAGGGTGATATAATTTCACCAAAACTCTTCAGCGCCACCCTCGAGAACATCATGCAACAATTAGAATGGGAAGGAATGGGAGTGAAGATAGATGGTCGGCAACTACACCACCTCCGCTTCGCTGATGACATCGTTCTAATAACACTAAACATTAGCCAAGCGGCACAAATGCTGGCTGACTTCGACCGAGAATGTGGAAAAATAAGTCTACAGCTGAATCTAAAGAAAACTATGTTCATGAAAAATGAGCTAGTTCCAGAGGCCCCATTCACTCTCAATGGAACAAACATCTCTGAATGCAGCAGTTATGTGTACCTAGGTCAAGAAGTCAACATGATGAACGACCTAAAACCTGAGATGCACAGGAGGAAGAGAGCGGCATGGAATGCCTTCAAAGGCATTGAAGAAATAGCTAAAAAGGACAAAGAACCTCCGGCTCCAGGCACATCTCTTTGACTCCACTGTTCTCCCTGCATTAACATACGCCTCAGAGACCTGGGCCCTATGAAAGCAGGATGAGAATGCTATTCAGGTCTCCTAGAGAGGAATCGAAAGAGCTATGCTTGGAATAACACGCTTCACTCAAGTGAGAGAAGGAATCCGGAGTTCTGACCTCTGTCGCTATTCCAGAATCAGGGACACTGTCTCATTTGCCAAGGCCTCGAAAATCAGATGGGCTGGACATTTAATGCTATTTGGAGACAACCGCTGTACTAGAGCCATTACCAACTGGATCCCACGGGATGTCAAAAGATCACGTGGCCGCCCACCTACAGATGGTCAAACTTCCTTGTAAAGACGGCTGAAGGAACGGTTTGAGGCTCTTATATTCCTGAATCAACCAGATGCCATTGGGCTAGTATAGCCCCGCATGGAGAATCTGGCAAGCTGTCCGATGCATGTTCGATATGCCAAAACCAGTAGCAAAAAATGTTAATTTTCCTGACCCCGAAAGAGCCCTTAATACATTGGCATGTGATAGGGTCCAATGGAAATTTTACTGGCGCCCGCTCGAGCAAATCGATGAATAACAGGATCAAGTGATCAAGTGATCAAATAAATAAATAAATGGAATCACTTGAACACTTGATTCCAATGGAATACTACTGGGCTAAAAAAAATCATTTTGGTCAGAGAGCTGGTACTGGGGTAAAGGGACTTTCCAATATCAGTTCCATCCCAGCATCACCTAGTGATCCCATTAGCACCACCAGTGGTCACTCATTAGCACAGAGCCAGGGGCAGCTCTGAGCAGCACTGAGGTTTGATGGAAGTCCCCTCCCCTAAAACACATTGCCTTTGCAGCAAAATAAGGTAATTATGCTACGCAATATCAGTCAGGAAAAAGCAAATGGATAGTTTCATTCACATATAGAATATGACCCAGCCATACCACTTCTGGGGACTATACCCTGGGAGGCTAAAAACACACAATAGAAACACCATCTGCACTTTTATGTTCATAGAAGCACTGTTCACAATAGCCAGAGTCTGGAAACAACCAGAGTGCCCAAGAACTGACGATTAAATAAGGAAAGTTTGGTACATATATAGAGTCGAATACTATGCAGCTGTTAGGAAAACGAGTTATATAATTTGCCTATAAATGAATGGACATGGAGAGGATCATGCTGAGTGAAATTAGCCTGAAGGAAAACGAAGAAAAAAATAGCATGATACCAATATCCAAGATGAGGTAAAACATGGATGAGGAGGTCTTGTCAGTGTGTAGAATCTACTGCAAGTGTGTGGGAGTCAGAAGTTAAGTAAGACAGAAAAAGGAATAGTGTACTAATAATCATTGTAAATGATAATCACTATCACTGTCACTATCTTCCCGTTGATCATCTATTTGCTCGAGTAGGCACCAGTAATATCTTCATATGCCCTGTCTCATGCTAGTAGAGCCCAAGGGCATCTGCTCGCTCCAGGAACATAAAGAGACTCAAACCATTATATTAAGTCATTCATTCATGACTTAATTATGTTAAGTAATTCATTATATTAAGTAATTCATTCATGTGAATGAGCTAATATAATTGTTACTGGTATTTGGCATATCAAATACAACACGGGCAGCTTGCCAGGCTTGCCATGCAGGTGGCATACCCTTGTAGTCACCTCTAAATATAGCATTTATAGCATTTATAGATGAACCACGTGGCTGCAAGCGGCCGCATGAGTCAGGCTGTAATAGGCTGTTGCTGGGTGGAGTTCTGAGAGGGAAGTCTGGATGTGGAAAATGGTGACACAATGGAGTGGGGGGCATCTGGCTTGTTGTGTGGCTCTGCTGGGGTGGCAGGCCAGGGCTAGAACCCGCCATCCCTCCCGGGCGCCTTGTGAGTGGCTGGGCACAGGGAGAGCAAGTAGCAGCTCTGCCCCATGTCTGTAAGTCTCTGGATCAACATACCTGGGCCAGATTGAAAAAAAACTGCTTCAGGGTGGGTGTCAATGATCCGGGCTGTGATAGGCTGTTGCTGGTTGTTGATAATACCAGCCTAGAACTGAGTACTGACTATAGACAAAGTGATAACATGATAACATCTAAATGTATGTATGGCAAGCCACAATGTTAAAAAGAAGGGTGGAGAGAGAGAGAGAGAGAGAGAGAGATAAGAATCAAGAGCCTGCCATAGAGGCAGGCTGGGGGGTGGGTGGAATTTGGGACATTATTTTTGGGAGGCACTGACGGAGGGATGGGTACTGGAACACTGTATGACTGAAACCCAAACATGAACATCTTTGTAATTGTATATGTCACGGTGGTATAATAAAATATCAAAATAAATAAATAAAACATTTAAAAATAAATAAAAAATCAAAAACAAAGCAATTGAATTTGCAAACAATAAAATGCAACAAAAATAATTCTTAGACTGAAATAAAAATGATGTTTTACAGAGAAGGAAAAATGATGTAGAAGAGAGAGAAAGGAGGGTCAATCTGACAGTGGTGAACTGTGCTAGAGCTTGAGTAGCTGAGTGGTGTGCAATTCATATTTAGCATGGGATGGAGCTATGTTCCTGAACTTATTATTATTGTCAATCAAAATAAATGCATAAGTAATTTTAAATGTAGGTTAAGATTCATACAAAAGATTAACTGCCTGTCTCAGAGTCCACCTATATTATGTAGAGGTACTAAAGTATATGCTTATTAGCCAGGAGTCTAAAAGCTGAGGAAGATAGAAGGAAAACATGAATTTCAAAACATCTAGAAATATCTGCTCTTTTCTACAGTAAGAGAAGTAACTCTGAAGCAAGATAGTGGTCTGTAATGATAATAAACATCAATATAAAAAAAAGTGGAGGTACTACTCATATTTCCAAGAAGCTGGTGTATGCACACCTAGAGTTCAACTGTATTTTACATTCCATTCAAGGGTGATCCACAGCTCATCAGGATCAATGATCAATATAGTCTGAACTGTACTAACATAAAATCCTGTACAGGGCACGGCCACATGAAGTCACTTCCTTAACAAGGTCCGTTTCAAGGCTACACACTCTGTTGTGGTACAGCGATCACTATGAGCATTCCTCCATTTCTTTGGGGGAATTCAGTTAGGTTTAAAAAAAAAAAAGATACAAAGAAGGGAAATTTTTACTTTCCCCAGCATTACTTCTACAATTAAGGTAAGAAAATCACATTAACAAGACTGACTTACCTCTATTTTTTCCCATATGGCTTCATAGTTGTCTTGGTGCTGAATGTCTTGCATCAGTTTCTGAATTAAAGCAGATTTCGCAGCAGAATGACTCTCATTTTTCTCAGGAGATGAAGCTCTCTCCAACCTCTGGCCAATGAATTTTTTCAGGCCAGAGAGAGACATTGATGACTCCTCATCAGAAAGCAGGTCGCTCAGGGGCCCAGATTCAACACTCTCTCCCAAGGAAGAAGCTATGTCACTAGATGAGCTTGGTGATGCTCTGCCTAGTCTAGTATGCTTCTTCTTGACATGATACACAGGATAAATCTCAGAATCAGAATTCATTTCTGAGAGTTCCCAGTCATCAATATTCTGAATGATTTCTCCTCTGGGTTCTGAGGCAGGAGTTTTGTTAGGTTTTCTAACTTCAGGGCTAACACCTCTGTCTGCCTAAGGTGGGAAGGCAATGCTAGGTATTCATCAGAACCATACCAGGCTTCCACAACAGGACCATTCCTGGAGACTTGGCTTGGGAGAGTGGAATTATTTTTCTTGCTCTTGTGTTTTGAAAGAAAGGGTACCGGAGACATGATATTGTCTGAGCCAGCAGATGATTCGCTACTTTGAGATAAAAGAGGTGAACTAGATGTTTCTGAGTGCACTGGCAATTTGGCATTCCAGCTTCTCTGACTACTTGGCTCAACTGAGGATGTGGAAGCAGAATCTGTATCTATGGCCTTGGTGGCCCCCACAGGGATTCCATTAGGCACGATTGTGCATCCCACATTTTCTGCTTGCTTGCTTAAGCCGGTTCCTTGTTTAGGCATGTGACACGGAGGTGCCTCTTGTGATTTCTTGTGGGACCTTTTAAGTCGGGGTTTCTCTTTATGGCAGTCATTAAGCCTTCCCAGACTGGAAGAGATTTCTTTAATGTGATTTTTTGACAGTGTTTTCATGATTTCCAGCCCCTACCTGGTGCAAACACTCAAATGACTGGCTGACGGCTGAAGGGCTGCTGGGGTAGGAAGACTGTAACACCAGGCAGAGCTTGGATCTGTCAGGGGGTCCACCAGGGAAGGGTGCTTCTGCTCATCACAGGCTTAAGGTCAGCCAGCTGTTTCTTTCCCACAGTACCTTTCAGCTCTTTCATCAGTGTTTTCTCTTTAAGGAAAAGCCCTCTTTTGGGCAAAAGTGGGCTGTGTGGGAGAATCCTCATTGTAATTAAAGCAATCTCTAATGGTTCGGCTTGGGGGTTGTATTTTCACCAGGAAGAATCTGTTGGTTCTTTGGCCCAAGCTGGGAGGAGGAATGAGAGTCTTGCCTCAAGTCTCAGAAGATGGTTGAGCAGCATTCATCAGCACTTCCCAGACAATGACATGGCTGGTGTTAAGGCTGGCTCTTTCTCCAACGTGGAAGTATTATTTTTTGTGTCCCTCCTTGCTATCTGCTGAACGAGACTTGTGAGACATGTCCTCAACAAGTGCTTCACCGGAGCTGGAGGGAATGGGGTCAGTAGATCCAGTAAGTAATCCGACACTTCTGATAAGCTCAGGGAACTCCTTTTCCATCTCACTATAGCTCCAAGAGTCAAAGGGCTTGGTTTTCACCTGGTTAGAAGTTATATCACCCAGACCACCAAGCAAATCCTCACTTGGGCTATAGTCAGATAGCTCAAAAGCAGTAATGCCACAGTCTAGAGACAAATAGTTTTGAGAGCACTTGATGGTTAGTTGACCTGAATCATCCACTTCTGTTAGCGAATCAAGCCGGCCCTGGAACAGACAATGGCAAGGTTTCAGTATATGTAACAAACATTACGCTCAGCTGCTCTAGTGAAATCTCAACAGAGACCACTACAGAGGGCAGAAATAGAGAGGTTTCAATGGCTCTGGTTTGACATAAGGAAAGGCATGTTTTACTCTGCTTATATTGCTTGAGATTGTCTCCTTTTCTACAGGTTTTAAGAATTTTCTTTAATAGTGAGCCTAGAACCTTAATAGAAATGGTAAGGGTCAAGCCCAAAATATCAATTCATACCTTAAATTTTCATTTTAAAATAATATATTATATATATTATTCACTTAATAGCTAGTACAATCTTACTTAATAGGAGAACAGTCTCCATGGCTGACCATTTTTCATATACCTATCACTGCAGCCCCTGGGTCATTGCAGCTACTCAATCAATTTGCCTGAAATAAAATAATGAACTATGCTACATTTGACATGTACAATATGCATCCATAACTTACAGTGAAATGACTGCTGAATTTACAAATACATAAAATAAATGGTTCATAGACCGGTTTCTATTTGTCCCCACCATTTTGAAATAGAAGTTAACCTGGAGAACATGAAAGCATCCAAGTGTTATTATCGCACCCCAGTCCTTCCTGTGCATTCATTCTCTTCCATCCCTGCTCCCATTTGTGTATAGCAGATGTCAAGTGGCTTGTCATTAACAAATGTCATTTATACATGAACATAGTCTGGACTTATTTAAGCTACTCTATGCTGGAAAACAGCATTATAAGTAAATATGCAACGTTTTTGTCTTTAACGATATGATAAACTTTCTGTCTCTTTACTAATGCAGTTGTTGATATCATACAATAAATGGGGAGAATCTGTACTGATGACTTGGGCTAGAAGGTCTGGGATAGTCTCAACTATGATGCAGTATAACCTAGTCTAACTGAATCATTTAGGGATTAAAAATAAAGGGTCATTGTATCCCAAACATCCATTTTTCTAGAGAAGGAATAGATGAGCAGACTCACTTCTAAAACAGACTCTTGAAATAAGAGTCTTAGGCACTTTCAAAACAGACTAAAAATTCAGAAGTCAAAACATGCAATGAATGAGTTAGTCAAATAGAAGCTATACTGTTTGCAATTAGAATGTAATGGTGAAAATTCCCAATTTAAAAGCTAGGTTGGGGCCGGAGCGATAGTCCAGCAGGTAGGGCGTTTGCCTTGCATGCGGCCAGCCTGTGCTGGCCTGGGTTTGATCCTGGCATCCCATATGGTTCCCTGAGCACTGCCAGGAGTAATTCCTGAGTGAAGAGCCACGAGAAACCCCCTGAGCATTGCCGGGTGAGACCCAAAAAAGCAAAAAAAATTAAAAATATATAAAATAAAAGCTAGGTTTATTTCAGAAAAATGTTATGTGACTGTTTGGTACTTCTTTACCAAAATAGTGGAAATGATGGGTAAGTTACCTAGCAATGCTCAAGCTGGTATTTAAATTACTAACTAGCTAAAATTTGCATTATCTTCTAGTATTATGTAAGATACAGCATCACAGATTCTTAAGTGAGACTAAAAAAGTTCTAAGCATTTCTATAAAGAGTGAATGAAACAAAAGAACTCATATAGAAACTAGACACTGTTGTTAGGAAAAACTAAGTCATGAAATTTGCCTATAAATGGATGGACATGGAGAGGATCATGCTGAGTGAAATTAGCCAGAGGGAAAGGACAGATATAGAATGACTACATTTTTTTGCAGGATATAAAAAGATAGCATGATACCAATATCCAAGGCAAGACAAAACATGGATCAGGAGGTCTTGTCAGTGGGTATAACCTACGCAAAGGTGTGAGAGCCAGAGGTTAGGGAATACAGAGAAAGGAACAGTGTACTAAGTTATTGTAAATTATAATACCAGCGTAGAACTAAGCATTGAAAGTAGGCAAAAGGATATACATGATAACCTCTAACTGTATGCCTTGCAAGCCACAGTGCATAAAAAGAAGGAAGAGAGAGAGAAAGAGAGAGAATGTGAGAGAGAGAGAGAAGTGAAAATTGACTGCCATAAACACAGGCTAGGGAGGGGGAAATCATGGGACATTGGTGGCAGGAAATGGGCACTGTTGGAGGGATGGGTGCTGGAACACTGTATGACTGAAACCCAAATATGAACAATTTTGTAACTGTATATCTCACAGTGGTATAATAAAAAAATTAAAAAATTAAAAACGAAACAAAAAAAAATCAGTACAGAATTTGCCTAGTATTCTGACCTCAGGGATATGTAATTGCTATTCTATTGCAATGGCCCAGGAGTTTGCAGGTGCTGTTACTCTATGGTCAGGGAGTTTGCAGGGGCTGCACAACTTGTGCTTGTATCCCCTCTACCCAGGAACTGTATAAAGGTTTTTGGCTGTGCTCAAAAGTGGGTACAGCTCTCTAGAACAAAAAAAGAAAAAAGAAAAAATTAGACACTGAAAGTATCTATTACTTGCCCTGACAGGCAAGGACACTATAATCCTGGGACTGTATTTGGTTCCAATGGCAGTCAAGGGGTTGGGGTGGGGGTGTCATAGAACCTTGTAATCAGGGATATTGTCTTGCTTGAGAATAACAGGGCCTAATAAATGTATGAATATATGACATGAAACAACATCTCAACTAATAGAGTATGATTGCCTTTCTTGTGTCTGCAGAAATCATGACTGACACAAGAAAATAAAACACCATAATCAGAAACATATGCTACAAAGAGAGCCCTATCTATCCTGATTTCTGCTAAGTGGACTTTCTCAGAGGAAGGAAGATTATCATTGAGAGTAACTATGTGTGTAGGGGGTGGGGTGGGGGTTAGACCACACTTTGGTGCACAGAAGCTACTCTAAGCTTTGTGCCCTGTGCCAGGTGGTGTTTAGGGGACTGAATCAGGTTCAGCTGAACGTAAAACAAATATCTTACTTCCAAACTATATCCTTCTGTCTCCATGAAACGCATTCCCCCTTATGGGGGTGGGGGACTAGGGGGCCTCACCCAGCAATGCTGGGTGAATTACTCCTGACTCCATCTTAGGGATCACTCCTGGCAGTGCTCTAGTGATCATATAGGAGTCAGGGATTGAACTGGGTTGGCTGCACACAAGGTAAGTTCCCTACAAGCTCTACTATCTCTCTGATCTTCACACTACCATTTTTAATTCGTAAAATGCCTCTTGAACAATATAATAAAACAGAACTCCATCATAGAATATATCCATTTTATACTCTCAAGACCAAGTGACAAGCATCTAATTATATATATATACATATATATATATGTTTATCCCTGTTGAATATATTAAAGAGCTTTCTTCAAGAGCAGTTTTCTAGATTCTGCTAAACAGAGGCAATTTTGAAGAAAGATCTCTAAAGTTTCTCAGAGCAATGGGTCCATTTCTTAAAATATTGCTTAGTAATATTAATGTTCTAAGCTCCATCATTTTCTACTAGACCAATTCCCATATAGTTAACAAACGCAAATTTTCAGTGCAAAATCTCCAGTGGATCCGGAGCTAAAGAAAGTGCACATGGTTCTTGCTGCCCCTTATTTCAGAAAGATCACATTTAACTGTGCAGTGCATTTCACTGCAGCATAGCTGCCAAGTCTCTCCAATCAAAGAGGCCTTCACCTGAGATATTATGAAGCAGTTTCTTAAATCAAAAGTTACATTTTATAGAGGGGGGTAATTTATTCCATTTATTAATGGATAATTTATTTACTTTTTTGCTGACCTTGATATATTACCTCAGATAGCAAGGAAATCCTGTGTGTGTATATGTCTAATTTCAAAAAAGTTTTTGCTTCATTCTTCACTCATAACTAAGTGAACTAAAACTCAAGTTCAAAAATGCCTTTTTAGGACATATATAGAATGACTGCATTCATTAGTGGAATATAAATAAATATATACCAGTGTTCTACTAATTGTGGGAAATGGTAATGCCAGACTATAACTGAGCATTGAGTAAATGCAAAAAGGGATTTACAAGATAATCCCGAGAGAGAGAGAGAGAGAGAGAGAGAGAGAGAGAGAGAGAGAGAGAGAGAGAGAGAGATAAGAAAAGGAAAAGTGCCTGTTTTTAGAGGCAGGCTGGGGGGAGGGAGAGAGCATTTGGGGACATTGGTGGTGGGAATAGGGCACTGGTGGAGGAATGGGTGCTGGAACACTGCATGACTGAAACCCAATCATGAACATCTTATGTAATTGTATATCTCATGGCGGTATAATAAAAAAAAAATTTAAACAAAAAAACACAAAAATGTCATTTTATATCTTTATTTAACACTACATTTTGCAACCACCTGGATAAGATTTATAGTATTGATAATTATAACAATAATCTTAATTAATATAATCAATGGATTTAAAGAGCTCCCTATTAACACACACCAGGGGATGTCAGAGTCTACTCCTACTTCAGGGTCAGTTATATGTTCTAATTCTAAAGTTCTCATTGAAGAAGAGTTGGAAATGGTCTCATGGTTTTAGTTCTGGCTGAAAATGTGCTTGCCTCTTCCCTGCTTTTACAGCCTGCGTGGTGTTTTGGTGTTTGTACCAGCATGCCACCATCCCCAGAGTCCTCTGACCTCGTGACTCGCCTCATGCTCAGCTTCCTTCCAGCTCTATCATATTGCCATTCTATTATTCTCTATACATTCTAGGGTGAAGCAGTCAGTTGACAGGAACAAGTAATATGTATTTTTATATATTTGAAAATACACAAAAAATATTCCCCAAATTTTTTTTAAATATTATAGTTTAGATAACATGTTCCAAAAAATTTGACTGTAGTAATATTTCTTTAAAATTCCACTTTATATAATTAAATGATGAGTTTAAGAGTTATATCCATGCTTAAAGCCAGTCTATCAACCTGAAGTGATATATCCCTCTTTCTACCTAAACGGTGATTATTTAATTGAAGCCATCAGATGTTTATATACAGCAGTAGAGCCTCAGTGTCATGGGAGATACAAAGCTGCTTGGATAGCACTGCCAGCACTCCAGAAGCTTTCAAACCCGGTATGCACTTTGTCATAATCTAAGCCAGACCTCCACAGCTCTGGTAGAGCACACCAAGCACTAAACACAAAGTGGTATTCAGGAGCATGTGCTCTGGAAGGAGCAACACGGTCCCACATAGAGGGTGCGTAAAATGCTTACTAGACCATACATCAATTGTTAATCATTTGTCATTGTGCTAATATTAATAGTTACCACTACTTGTGCTATTTTATCTGTCTTGACTTCAGTACTCTTATTTGTAAGATAGCTAAATACCTGCTCTGCAAACTTCCTAGAACTATTAAAGGGTTTAAGGAAACTTAATTGATGATTTCTAATATGTATTATTCATCTTTGAGGGCCTAAACACTTACACATAAAAGGAAAACAATAAATATTTAGGGAAGGTAAGACAGGTTGGCAGGAAGGGAGGGAGGGAAACAGGAATGGAGAAGGGAAAAAAATCTATTATTATAATAGAGATAAGTTAAGAACTGGAAAATTTTTTTAGATTTAATTTTCCTACTACATATTCACTTAAGCTTTCTTAAATTAGTGTCTTCTCATCTATAAAATTGAAATAATATATCATTTACCCTACTTATCTGAAATAATATCTTACTTAATGAAACAATAGAAGCTCTTTACAGTAATGGGAGTATAGAAAAAATTTAGTATAGTACATATTTTACACATTTTGAGCTTTGCCTTATGTCTTGTTTGTTTTTAGTTTTGCTATGGTAAATCTCTTGCCAATTTTTATAAGACATGATGTGCTCCATATTTAAATAAAACTTTGCATTTATACAATTTACCTATTTCACATAACAACACTAAAGTGTATTGGGACAGAATTATTCTAAATGTTAATTTTTAACACATATAAGTAAAAGAATGTTTTTGAAAAAATTTTACTTTATAAACTTATTATTGATTTCTGTTTGTGGTGTTTCAGAAGATTAATATATGCATGTACATGTGTGATCTTTCCTAAGGGGGATAAAAAAGAATAGTAAGGGAACAACAAATGTTCAAAGACATTGGAACTGAAAAAAATTTCCTCCATTACACCTTACATAATTGTTTACAATGTTGTTCATGAAGATTTGTCACAGACATTCAATACACCAACACCAATCTCACCACCATTGCACCTTCCTATCACTATCTCCAATTTTCCCACTACCCCTTAAGCCTACCCCCCAGAGCAGGACCGCAAACATTTATTTTATACTACTTGTAATAGTTTACTAAAAGAATGATCAAAACATTTCCTCAGAAGACAGTGAAGATTGTGTATCTCATCAAGGACTATTAATCCCTTGAATAACAGATTTTCATAATGCTGGAACTGAAAATCTTGTCTATAGAACTAAACTTATATTGAGTGTTGGAAGAGGTGCTTGCGACACTGGTAGCTGGAAGCAGGGTTTCTGGTGATGGCTGTAGTATAGGAATTGTGCATGCATGAAAAGGACTGTTAACAGTATTGTAAATTCCAATACCTTCATAATAATGGGTAATACATAAATAATAGAATAAAACTTAAATATCTTATTTTTCAAGGGGATAAAGACAAAGAACTTATAATTTCTCAAATATTCGAACTTTTTTTTAAAATTATGATGAAACAGCCAACTTCCAAAAAAGAAAAAACTTAATTTCATTTCACTGGTAGGGCATCTGTTGCTCTAGTTTATCAGTATGTCTTATGACACTTTCCACTTCATTCTACTAGCCTTTTACCATTGACTAGCTACTGATAAAGTTGAAAGATTTGTCCTAATTCACTTCTTGTTTTCTACAATTCTGGTATGCTGGCAAAAAATAAACAAAAACAAAAAAAAATACACCAGTTTTTGAGATCCTATCAGAATTACAGTAGCACAAACATATAAAATCAGAAATTCACAATGTTAGTAAAGATGAAAATGGAGAAAAGCTTTGTTTCAGAGAAAACATCCACAGACAGATGAATAAGAATACACTAGACTATTTCCGTCTATATAACATATTCTTGTATCCTACAAGAGAGAGCTGAAGATAGATCACAAATTTGAAAATGCACTAAAGTGCTTTCCAGCACATATGTAAGACTGTTGAGTTCACATATAAGAAATACAGTGAATTTTAGGCAATATATAGCTGAACAGCTTTGTCAAAAATTATTAACAATTTATCAGCCTCAGTAGCTTCTCTTCATTTCTTGGGTTATACTTCAAGAATGATGCAAGTTCACGAAACTGCATCAGACACAGAGTCAAACAAATAACAACAACCATGATTACAATAAGGCCTAGAGCATGGCTATATCCCTATATATACTATAAAAAGAGTTGATCAAAAACTGTTTGTTGAACAAATAAATAAAACTATCAAATAAATGTGCTTTAGTCAAAGATATCTAAAGCCCTTTCTTGTATAGACATCGGACACATGTGGTGACTGATTAGTACTAAACACTGGGCAGGGCCAGAAGAACACATGGGACAAACAATAAAAGCATGTGCAGACTTGGGATGCAGATAGTATCTCTAGAAAAAACTCTGCCAAGAGTTTTTTTGAAGATCATACATTCCTATCATTAATAAATACCTCATAGAGACCAGTCTTAGAGCACTGTTGATCAGTTTGACTAGCTTAGGGTTCTTCATGATCCTTCATAGTCACAAGAGTACCAAGAAGAAACCCTATAGGTATCAAACTTAAAAGGAATCATCTAATCACTAACAGTGTTCTAACTAATAGCATACCTCCATATTCCTTGTATGATTTCAAAAGGATCCTGCCAAATCTCTTTAACTCCCTCATAGCCACAATTGCAGAGTACTAAATGAAAACCAAGACTGAGTGACAACAGTAAACCTAAGCTTACCTAAGTCCCACACACTTCAAAGTCACAGCAAGAAGATTACTATCCTGAAAACAATAATCAATAAATATAAATCATGTATGAAAATAGGCATATATATTTGTGTTTTTTGATAATGTTGAACCAATAAAATATAAACAAACTGTGCGGAACTTATGACTACTTAATGCAAAATCTAGAAACAAGCTAAATGTCTAAGTACAAATAACTGAATAGACAGATGACTAAATAAAGAATCTATGGAAAAATATATTTATGTATACATATACATACACATATACATACATATACATATATATGTATATATAGACACAATGGAATAATATTCAGCTCTAATAAAAGATGAAATAAAAAATGAAACCAGCAGGTATCATGCTGAGTGATGGCAGCCAGGAGACGGACACCCAGAACTATCTCGCTCATACTCAGGATATAAAGAAACATAGTATGGAATAATAATGTCCAAAGGCAACAGAACCAGACAACTAGTCTACAGAAATGGGCTTACCATGGTGGCAGCAGTAGAAGTAGAGGTGAGGAATATGAGGGAACCCTGAGACAACAGTGGAGGGAAATAAACATTCTGAAGGGTATGGTACTGGAATGTTGTATATATAAAATGCTGTCATGAACAATGTTGTAAATCATGGTGCTGTAGATAAATAAAATTTTTAAATATAAATAAATAATATTAGATATTTATATCAGTGCCTTATAAATCTGTAAAATATATATTTGCTATAAACCAGGAGTAGTGCACTAAATTGGGTGTCAAGAGGCAAGGCATATATAAATACACATATATAAATGCCTTGCCTCTTGTATATATATATGTATATATATACATATATATATACATATATATCACTTGTTATATATACTAGGCATTTATATATACATATATACATATGTATATATATAAATGCCTAGTATGTAGTATATATATATATAAATGACAAGTGATACAAGTGATATATATGTGTATATGTGTATATATATATATATACACATATATATCACTTGTATCACTTGTCTTCCCATTGTTCATCGATTTGCTCGAGCGGGCACCAGTAACATCTCCATACATCTTGTTGTGTACTGCTGTAACTCCAAGGGCATCTGCTCACTTCAGGAACACGAAGAGCCTCATACCATTTGTTCAGGTCATGGGAATGAGGCCTATAATTGTTACTGGTTTTGGCATATCAAATACTACATGGATAGCTTGCCAGACTCTGCCATGTGGGTGGGATACTATTTACCGCTCATGCAATGGGGAGAGAGACCAAGAAATCCTCCAAATTTGTGTCACTGACAAGGTTTCTTCAACCTGTGTCACTGTCAAGGTGTCACTGACTTTCTTCTTATTCTAGAAGAAAGAAGGGACAGAGAAGAACCATTTGCTTTCACAGCAAAATTTTTCATCTATTCCTGACTCCCTCTAGAAGGTTTCCTTTGGTTTATCTCTGACACTCAAAGAAGAGCCTGGTTAAGAGATATGTGGCTGCAGCCTAACTTCCCAACAGCCCCACAAGCCTCACTAACACAGAAATATTCTATGTGTCTCTGGCATTTATAAATACACAGAGTTGCTGCTTAACTAGCGTTTTCACTACAAGTTTGATTTAAAAACAGAATTCACTTGAATTCATACTGATAATATCCTAAGGCCCTGAGGATGTATCAATAACAAAGGTGCCTTTCTTGCAAGCAAGAAGCTGCAAGTTTGATTGATCCACATTGTTGCCCACATGTACCAAATTACAATCGCTGTGGCTCTGCTTTCTGGTACCCCTGATTCCACAATTGCTGTGTGATCCTTTGTGCATGCCATTTGTGTGCAAGTACCACAACAAAAGGTGTGATCTCCAGGGACCATCTCAACTAAAGAATTGAGTGAGCACAATATCCAGGTATTCAGCCACGGGTGTGCAGATGTGTGAGCACTGCAATGAGAGCCCCACTGAGCACTGCATCCCTAGACATTACAGCAAAAACAAAGGAAGGGAAGGAAGGGAAGGGGATATACAAATAAAAGAACAAATTTACAGCATCCATTCTTATCTTTTTAATTTTGGGGGCACACCCTACGGCACTGGGGGCTACTCTGGCTCCATGTTTAGGGAACCACATTGACACCAGGAAGGAAGTTTGGGGTCCTATGTGAAATTCAAACTCTCCCATCTTCTCAGCTACCTCCCTGGCCCCTACAGCCACCATTCATATGGTATCCAACAAGTACAAGAACAAACTGCTTAATCTTTTACTAATGGGCACAAAACTATCGCACTATCTTAACTTGTATAAATTTCTAAAGTCTATTTCACTCATAAAATTCATAATAATGTTTTCAAAGTACGAATTTAATCATGGCAATTTCCTGAACAAAGTCTTTTATTGTACTCATACTAAAGTTCAAGTGTCTTTTTATTAAATATATTTCATCATCATGATCTGACCTCTATTTATATTTGTTTATTTATTATTTTGGTTTAGAGGCCAAACATGGCAGTGCTCAGGGCTTAATCCTGGCTCTGTGCTCAGGGAACACCTCTGAAGAGGATTAGGGGACCGTATGGGGTGCTGAGGATTAGACTGGACTGACCACATATAAAGTAAGCACTCTAACCATTATAATATCTCTCCAGCCTCTACTTATCATTAGTTTAAAGCCCACTTCCCAGACCCTTAAAAGTTTTCTCCAGTTCCTATCAGTAGCTCTCTGAGCCTTTCATTTCCTCCCTTACTGTTGGTCCTTTGGTCATAGCTACTCCTTTGTTATGATCTTCTGTTCACTAGTATAATGCAGCTTCTCCTTCAGATCTCAGGTTAGGCTCATTTCAGTAAAGTTCTCTGTGTAAAATAGATACCACATTTTTGTCCTCCAGTCAGCCATACAGACATCACAGCTTGGCCTCAAACTCTGCTCCTGTCTCCATCACACCCTACACTCTAAACTCCTTGAAGACAAGACCCTGCTTTCAATTTTATTACACATTACCTAGTGTCTGGCACGAAGCATATGTTTAATAAGTAGACATCATCAAATAATTGGAAGGAGAACAGGAGCCCACATAACACAAACAACTATGGGTGGTAACAGTGCAAGCCAACAAGAGTCAGTAAATTCTTCATTCACATTAGATCACTCTCCCTAGGTTCAAAGCCTGGCTCAGGACCTGCTCACTTCCCTACAAAGAACTCCAAGCCCACCTCTCTGAACAAAAACATTATGCTCTCACCTAACAGGACATTGCCTGGTTCTAAAGGAAATACCCACCTCCTTTGTCTCTTCAGAAAAGGCTTGCAAAATGTCTGTCTGCCTGGTGTAGTTGCCATTGGCGTCCTGCAGGCCTTGCAGAATGCGCCTCCCGCAGAACTAGCACTGAGACTCGGAGCTGGTGCCAGAGGAGCTGCACCGCATGGATGTCCACGATCACATTGACAGAGTAGGAGAGCAGCTTCAGGGAGAACTCAGTTTCAAGGAGAGCATGGATCTGCTCAACATGGTCGGAAATGTCTTCCAAAATGTCCTGCAGGAAAAAAGAAGCACAATAGCTGAGGACTGCTTGCTCTCCCAGGGGGCGGCATCAGTGAAAGATGACTCCTTCACCTGACACCGATTTTCACAGAGGTCAGGTGCATATGCTCTCACCTCACCTGTATATTTCCTTTGTATTTTCCTTTGATACCTAAGACTGGAGACACAGTATAGGGATTAAGTTGCTTGACTTGCTGAGCCGGTTTGGTCCCTCATACCACATGGTCCCCAGAGTGATCCCCAATCATCACCAGGTATGATCTCAACCACCAGCCCCTACATTCCCAGCCCATTTACCCTTGTGAAATCAAAGCTCAGATGTATAGCTACATGCCATATTCTAGGCACTTCAGCCTCAGTGATACTTGCAAACTGATCTTTTCTCTAACTCACAAAAATCTATACTATATATGTTCTCTGATCACTCTCCCTAGGTTCAAAGCCTGGTTCAGGACCTGCTCACTTCCCTACAAAGAACTCCAAGCCCACCTCTCTATATTCATTTAATTTTTATATATTCTTTTAATACTATATATTATTTTAATTGCTCAAATTGGAAGTTCAGCCATGGTGAAAAGTCTGCCTCTCAAATCTGCTCCTTGTCCTTTTTAATTACTGTTTGTTTAGGGACCCTTGCTGGTGACCCAGTAGTTCTCTAAGTTGTTAGTCACTTGTAGAAACACATAACACTTTAGGGTAGAAGCATGCCCATGCAACTAGCATAAAGGAAGAAAGGATGTGTGCTTCACAGGAACTACCAGCTATTCCCAATGCGTCTTGGAGTATTGACTGAAAAAAAAAAATCATCACTCTCTCATATGGATACCTTTTGTTATCTAAACTCAGAATGGACCTCTAAATTTCAATCTAACCTTAAAAGTAGAATCTCTAAAGAAGCAAAGCCCCAAAGATGAAGAAAGATATCATATAGTTTATTTTCTTAGATCCAGACACCTTAAATAAAAATATTTCTTAATCAAAGTTTCCATCTCTTCCGCACATACTACTTGTTAGTTCTATTTTCAGGGTTTTTTTCCCCACATCTATATACTTGTTTCTACAGAAACAAAGGCTGCTAGAACTCAGGCTGGGTCCTCCAGAGAGAAGCTCCTACAGAAACAAAGGCTGTGATAAGGACATAATGGTGAACACCAGTCTTATCTCCACAGAAAGTATGACATGAGTGAAATTTGGAAGAAAACCTAAAACAAACTCTGCAAAGGCAAGTGGGTGCTTCCCTACTTTGAGATTGTGACCTGTATCTCAAACTGGGATATGAACCCTTTCTTGGTCTATGCCTGCCGTTCTTTCTAGAATGTTTTACACTTTCTCTTTCCTTTTTCATAATCTCTAAATAAAATTGTTTTACTTCACTGTTCATCTCCTGAAATTCTTTTCTGTGGGGGAAGTTGACATTCTTGGATAATCTGGCCAGAATTTAGGACTCGATTTCCTCTCCTGCAAAAAAAAAAAAAAAAATTCCTCAGGATAGTGGAATCCAGGCTTAATAATTACCTCATGGTCTTGTGAGACGTGAGGTCTGTACTGTGGAGGCACTTACAGCAGACTCATCTGTCCTGAATTCCCCTGGCACGACCTTGCTTACCCAACTGAAGCAGATAGAGAGGGAGGCAGTAGAGTCCCACTTCTATACTTCACATAAGTCACCCACAGGAACATGGTGCCCACAAGAATCTAGATCTGAGTTATGAAATCAGGTGTGAGGACAGAAACTGAGAACACTGTTAAGGAACTGAGTGAAGTGATTCCTGTGTGAATGGATTGTGTATAGAATAAAATGTTGAGGAACTGGTGGCCCGGAGGAGACTGAAGGCATCAGAAGAATAACAGTGAAAAACAATAAATTAGGCAAAAAAAAGAGGTCAGTGGCATTAGGAGACTTAATTAAGAACATTGTTTCGATGATATGAATTACTATAACCATAGCAGAGAATGGCCCCAATGGGATGGCTGTGAAGGTCATAGGAGTTGTGAAATAAAAATTATTTGGAGTTAATAGTTGGTTGATTCATTAATATAACTATTGAAATTACTTAAGATAATGCTGTGCATGGTATAAAGAGGAAAACCATGAAAACTTTAGTACAGAAGGGCATCACAGCCATGAGAGGAAGATAGGAACATTTAGCAGGCAGTAGGCACTTTCTGAGAGAGATGAGGGGGTAATCTGAAAAGAAATGACCAGAAGTGGAAAAATAAAGAGAGGACTGAGGCCATCCCTTCCTGCTCTAGCCCTATGCTCATCGTTCAGATGAGCAGCCTCCTTTCTGGGGCAGGGCACTGGGGAAGAAGCATCCTTGGTCAGAATCAGGTTTGGTAAGACCAGGAAGTATCTAAAGGCTCTGTGAAGTTCATAATGTTTACAATATTATGGGTAGAATAGTTGGGCAAGACAAAGAATTTGGAAGAGGTCAATAGTGGGAAGGGACTTCCCCAGGGAATGTTACTACACAGAAATGAGCCGTCTTAAGGGCAGAGGCTATGGGGCACGCCAAGGTCTCAGATAGAGGAACGAGATAAATGGAGTCAGTGCTCCTAGGAGTATCATCTGAAAGCCGGGGATTATGCAATATCTGATGATAGCAATTAGAGGCCTTATCTTTTACACTGAAGGCCAGCAGAGACTAGCTGATGTGGCTCTGGTGGTGGGGGATGGTTCCCATGTACTGGATAGTCAGGGACTGTAACTTTTGCCTCACATCTCTGTGAGACTGCTTGCACTCATGGGCCATTTTTTGATGAACTTTGCCTATTTGGGAATCCCAAATCTATTTAGTTTAATTTTTTGTGGGGGGGTATGGTGCTAGAGATCAAACCCAGGGCCTCATACAATCTAGGCAAGAACTCTACTACTGTGCCATATATCTGGAATAATTAGTTTGATTCTTTTTAATTTGTCTTAAGATATTCTTACCATAGAGCCTTTTTGGAAAACAATATGGACATTCCTCCAAAAACTAGAAATTGAGCTCCTTCAAGCCAGTCAGACCACTCCTGGGAATATACCCTAGGAGGTCAAAAACACACAATAGAAACACCATATGCACTTTTATTTTCATAGCAGCACTATTCACAATAGCTAGAATCTGGAAACAACCAGAGTGCTCAAGAACTGATGACTGGATAAAGAAATTTTGGTACAACTACACAATGAAATACTATGAAGCTGTTAGGAAAAATGAAGCTATGAAATGTGCCTATAAATGGATGGACATGGAGAGGATCATGTTGAGTGAAATTAGCCAGAAGGATAGAGATAGATAGACAGAGAAGGGAACAGTGTGCTAATAAATGTCAAAAGTGATAATACCAGCCTTGAACTGAGCATTGAATACAAGCAAAAAGATACACATGATAACCTATAGATGTATGCATTGTAATCCACAATGTGTAAGAGAAGGAAGAGAGAAAGAGAGAGAGAAAGAGAAAGAAAAGAGAAAAGAACCTGCCATAGAGGCAGGCCAGGAGATGGGGGAGGGAATTGGGGACATTGTTGGTGGGAAATGGGCACTGATGGATGGATGGGTGCTGGAACACTTTAAGACTGAAACCCAAACACGAACTTCTTTATATATCTCATTTTAGTATCACTGTATTCCTGTTCATCATCCATTTGCTCGAGCGGGCACCAGTAACATCTCCATATGTCCTGTCTCATGCTATTAGAGCCCAAGGGCATCTGCTTGCTCCAGGAACATAAAGAGCCTCAAACCATTCCACCAGGTCATGGGAATGAGGTCTATAATTGTTACTGGTATTTGGCATATCAAATACGACACAGGTAGCTTGCCAGGCTCTGCCGTGTGGGTGGCATACTCTTGTAGTCACTTCTAATCTCCAGCATTTATTGATGAACTGTGCAGCCAAAAGCTGCCAAGCAAACCAGGTTGTGATCAGCTCTTCTGCTGGATGGAGTTCTGACAAGAGGGGAGTCTGGATGTGGAAAATGGCGGCCCTCATGGAGTGGGGTATCATCTGGCTTCTTGTGAGGCTCTGCCGGGTGGCGGGTCAGGGCTAGAACCTGCCATCCCTCCCAGGTGCCTCGTGAGAGGCTGGACACAGGGAGAGCTGGTAGCAGCTCTGCCCCCATGTCTGTGAGTCTCTGGATCAGCATACCTGGGCTGGACTTGAAAAAAGACTGCTGCAGGGTGGATCTCATATATAAAAAAAAATTAAAAAGATATTCTCACAAATCTGTTCTTGATTTCAAGTACCAATACTATTTCATTAATTGAAATAATATAATTATTATTATTCTCCAGGATTCAGCACAGCTTTACATAAATCTTAGAGTTTTCATTCTACATTGTCAAATAAAAGTTAATTTTTTTCTCTGTGAGAACAAGTAATCAAATGATATGAAATCAGAGAGTTGGTTTCTAGCATAGAATAATTGTTTGAAACCTTTCACGATAGAGCTCAGAACTCAAATGCCATCTAAAATTTTATCCTTAACAAAAGTCAGCATAAAAGCTCGATTTAAAAAAAGTCACTGATATGTAACATAAAGTGAGTAACAGCACTTTTAGCTGACCTTTACATCATTCTGATGCTTAATGAACTTAAACTGCCCAAGTATATATTGCCATTGATGACTATTCATTTTTATACTTCCTGTCTGTGACAGTGCATGACAGTGACTCTTACCCTATGGGAATCTGTAAGAAGAACATGGGATCTGTCAAGCATCAGATCTGCTTACCTAATAGTATGTGTGGAAGAGATGGCAATTTTGATTGATCACTTGATCACTTGAATCCCGTTATTCATCGATTTGCTCGAGTGGGTGTCAGTAACATTTCCATCGGACCCTATCATGTGCCAATGTAGCCCAGTGGCATTTGGTTATTCAGGAATATGAAGAGCCTCAAACTGTTCCTTCAGGGTCTTTACAAGGAAGTCTGACCATCTTGTAGGTGGGCGGCCATGTGATCTTTTGACATCCCGTGGGATCCTGTCGGTAATGGCTCTAGTCCAGTGGTTGTCTCCAAATAGCATTACATGTCCAGCCCACCTGATTTTCGATGCCTTGGCAAACAAGACAGCGCCCCTGATTCTGGAATAGCGACGGAGGTCAGAACTCCGGATTCCTTCTCTCACTTGAGTGAGGCATGATATTCCAAGCATAGCTCTTTCAATTCCTCTGTGGGAGACCAGAATAGCATTCTCATCCTGCTTTCGTAGGGCCCAGGTCTCTGAGGCGTATGTTAATGCAGGGAGAATGGTGGAGTCAAAGAAATGTGCCCAGAGCCGGAGGTTCTTTGTCCTTTTAGCTATTTATTTGATGCCTTTGAAGGCGGTAAAGAAGGGAACAGCACCAGGCCCAGACAAAGTCAGACCCAAACACCTGAAGAATCTGCCATCGGTACTCATCAATACATTAGCTCGGCTCTTCACACGCTACCTGTCCAAATGCAAGGTGCCCTCCCAATGGAAAACCAGCAGGGCAGTTCTACTGTTCAAGAAAGGAGACATTCACGACATCGGCAACTATCGCCCCATCTGCCTGTTGTCCGTCATCTACAAGCTGTTTACACGAGTCATCCTGAACAGGATTAGCAGAACACTAGATGAAGGACAACCATGCGAACAAGCAGGCCGGAAAGGATTCAGCACAATCGACCATATCCACACAGTAACCAAGCTCATTGAGGTTTGTAGGGAGTACAAGATGCCGCTTTGTCTCACGCTCATTGATTTACAGAAAGCCTTTGATTCTGTGGAGACTGAAGCAGTCATCAAAGCCCTAGCCAAACAGGGCGTTCAAACCCAATACATCAAGATCCTTCGTGAGGTGTATTACGGATTCACCACCAGGATCTCACCATTCTACAAAGAAGTGATCATTAATGTGAAAAGAGGGGTTCGACAGGGTGATACCATTTCACCAAAACTCTTCAGCTCCACCCTCGAGAACATCATGCAACAATTAGAATGGGAGTGAAGATAGATGGTTGGCAACTACACCACCTCTGCTTCACTGATGACATCGCTCTAATAACACCAAACATTAGCCAAGAGGCACAAATGCTGGCTGACTTTGACCGAGAATGTGGAAAGGTAGGTCTACAGCTGAATCTAAAGAAAACTATGTTTATGAAGAATGAACTAGTTCTAGAGGTCCCATTCACTCTCAATGGAACAAACATCTCTGAATACAGCAGTTATGTGTACCTAGGTCAAGAAATCAACATGATGAATGACCTATAACCTGAGCTGCGCAGGAGGAAGAGAGCGGCAATTTTGATTAGGAAATATTTTTATTTAAAGAATTATACACATAGGGGAAGGAGCAATAGTATAGTAGACAAGGTGCTTATGTACACAGCAGACCTGAGTTCTAAACTCTAGCAACACATTTGGTCCCTTAAATATCAGGAGTTACTTTTAAGCACAGAGCTAGGGAGTAAGCCCTTAGTAACATCGGTTATGGACCAAAAACAAACAAAAATGTACACCTAAAATGTAAGTATTAATACTACTGTAAACTGTGTTATATCAATAATAATTTTAACCCCCTCAACTTCATTAGTCATTAAGAAAGTGTAAATTAAAACAACAAAAATGCCAATTGTAGAGCCATTAGAATGGCTATAATATAAAAAATACTGACAATACCAATATGGAGCTACAGAGCAACTGGAACACTCCTACAATGATGGTAGGACTGTAAAACTATACACTTATTCTATAAAATAGTTGAAGGAGTTTATATGAAATCTTTTCATTGAGTATTCTAAATGAAAACTTCATTATACACAGAAATGAATAGCTCTACTCTTAATCACTAAGAATTAAAGGTCCTTTGGTGGATAAATGGATAAATAAAATATGATAAATCACCTAATATACATCAGTCTGAGAAATAATTATTGATACATGCAACAATTTTTATAAATCATTCTATAAATTTTGTAAAATTCTTTCTACCATGACATTCTCAAAACGTAAAGCTAAGGTGATAAAGAACAGATCAACTTTTGCCAGATAATAATAGCAGCAGGGAAAGTTGACCATAATCAATATCATGAGGAAATTTTTCTTGGTGATCAAATGGTTTCATACACTGATTGTGGTCAAACATACATGTGGGTTGAATTTTGTAGCTACATATATATATATATATATATATATATATATATATATATATACATATATTCATAAATATATATCAAGAAAGTAAAGCTGGGGCCGGAATGATAGCCTGGCAGGTAGGGTGTTTGCCTTTGCATGCGGCCGGCCTGTGCCGGCCTGGGTTTGATCCCCGGCATCCCATATGGTCCCCGAGCATCGCCAGGAGTAATTCCTGAGTGTAGAGCCAGGAGTAACCCCTGAGTGTCGCCGGGTGTGACCCAAAAAAAACAAAAAAAAAAAAAAAAAAAAAAAGAAAGAAAGTAAAGCTGAGTTTACTGTATAATAGTTTAGACTAATAAAAGATAACCATTTATAGTATCTTAGTAAAATGTATATAAAACTTTATTTGGAGACATGCATTATCTCAAATTCTTAGAAATTACAAATAGCTCAGCTCCTACTGTCATAGTACTGCAATCATCAGCTCTAATTCTAAACCTTCATTATTTTCAAGTATAAATGAAAATGAGGCTAATCCGGAGTTCAGTTCACAGAAGTCAAGAAAATGACAATGTTAGCAATATATCTTCAAAATTATGTATGAATTTCCCCTACAGATATCACTGTAATATACAAAAGTGATACTCTCCACTCTCCTGTTTAATTCAGAGTACAGTAGCCCCTATGGCATTCATAAGTACAGCATTCAGTACACTGAACACATAATGTTGCCAACTGCCCGCTTCACTCAACCTTCCAGAGACCATGTGGTCTCAAAATGTAGCTGCTGCCACATATCATTAGCAAAGAAACCTATGGTTACTACAGCTGCTGATAAAAAATACTGGCAGGGCCAAAGACTATATGTGAGCTCTGGCTAGCTGTGTTGTTGTTGATTCTTTTAATTCATAAGTATGCCCATATGAGAGAGGTTTTTTACTCTTTTTTTTTACAACAGCTATGCATTTTTCTGTTTAGTTTGTTTCTGAGTAGATTTAATTCTGTTGTGCTAATAGTCATGGTTTTTTTTTTTTTGCTTTTTTGGGTCACACCCGGCAATGCTCAGGGGTTCCTCCTGGCTCTGCACTCAGGAATTACTCCTGGCGGTGCTCGGGGGGACCATATAGGATGCCGGGGATCGAACCCGGGCCAGCATGGGCCGGCCGTGTGCAAGGCAAACGCCCTACCACTGAGCTATCGCTCCGGCCCTAATAGTCATGTTTTTGACAAAACTTGCTTTAAACAAATCTTTTTTATATTTTATTGATTGAGATTCTGTGGTTTATAATACTGTTAACATGGTTTCTCATGTACATAATTTCAAACCACACCCATCACCAGTGAACCCCTTCCCCCAAAGAACCCCAAAGTCTCTCCTTTTAAGCTCTTACACAACCACCAAAAACAACTCAATTGTGCATATTAGTATTCCATTTCTTATGTTACTTTGTAACATAATGTATTCCATTGGCCCTTTGTTTCTACCTTGCTGTGTGTCTTTAAGTTCCACATATGAGAGAGATCATTCTGCACCTACCTCTCCTGACTGATTTCATTCAGCATGATACATTTTAGTTCTATCCATGATGCTTCAAGGAACATGACATTTTTATAAAGTCATATATTTATTTTTTACTATCAAATAGAATTGAGGGGACCATCTTGTGATTGCTCCCTGTAGTAACTCTCTAATTGTCACCTCCAAATACCTGCTAATTGTCCCTATTTCATTGTTGTCTTATCATTACAGTCACTACGCCTATTCTTAATTATTCTCAAAATATCCTGAAGGGTAACCCTTCCCCTCTCTGTCCCATCTGGGAGGTCTGGTGGACCCTCCCATGAACTATCTCCGGGCTATCGGTCATCATGCAGAGACTCAGACACAAGGAGAAGAGCCACCATCTGACTTTTCACTAGCTCGCTGACCATGAGGCGCCCAGGCGGTAAGATGGGCTTTGGTCCCTGCCCATCAGTAAGGCCTCAGAAGCAGTCAGAGGAAATTTGCTCACCATAATCGCCGCTATTTTCAAGGTCTGAACTCCTCAGAGCCCCACCCGAAAGAGAAGCTGATTTCAAGTCCAACTCACCAGCGTCCCACACAACAGAGCAGTCGATTCCAAGACCATATAGGCAGTCCTCTGAGGGGAAAATCACCCGGTGTTTGTGGAAATGGAGCTGGGGTCCCCCTATCTCTCTGTCCCATCCAGGAGGCCTAGTGGACCCACCCACAAACTCCCTCCAGACTATCAGCTATCATGCACAGAGTCAGACACACGGGGAGAGCTGCCACCTGGTACATCAAACTAGTGGAACCAATCACGTTATAGAAACTCAGAAAGCATATTCAGGAACAGAATTTGGCCAGATCTCCCATAACCAAGAATAGGGAAGAAAATGGATTCCATTGCCATGTATGTGCTTTAACGATCAATACAATCAGTGCCAGTTGATGGAGCAGGCATGGGGATTAGGGTGGGTGGGAAAAAGGGTCTTTGGTGGTGGGAGTGGTGTTGAAGTATGAAACTTTTTTATCAACAACATTATGAAAATCTTTTTATTTTGTAAATCATGATGTTTCAATTAAAAAGGGGAAAACATAAAATCTTTAACTATTAAAAAACAGATAGAGAAATACTTTTATTTAAAAAAAATAGATATCCTGAAGGTTTCCTCATGAAATTACAAGTATCTTTTGCTCAAAATCATGCCAACATCCAAGACTCTGTGTATACCTGAAGGGAAATCTTCCCTTCTGCATCCTCACCAGATATGGAAGCAATACTCGGTAATCTAATTTCACGAATCCCCATGACTTTAGTGCCACCCACTTCTCTAGGCTTCTTGCTTGCTCATATATTATCCTTTTTTTTAATTTGGGGCCACACCCTGTGATGCTCAGAGCTTACTCCTGACTTTGCACTCAGGAATTACTCCTGACTTTCCTCACTTTGCACTCAGGAATTACTCCTGGCTTTTCTCGGTGACCTAACCTGGGTTGGCTGCAATCAAGGCAAGTACCCTACTCACTGAACTATCACTCCAGCCCCTTATAAGCAATCCTTAAGTGAATAAACAGAATTAACCTAATCCTTACAACTGACCTCTCCACAGGTGTTTTTCCTTTCATCTACAATTCCAAGAATGTTTCTCTTTCTAATCCCCTAAAAAATAATCTCACTGTTTCAAAACAATCTTGGCTTGAATCTATGCAACTGCAGAACACGTTTAGGAGGTCTTTCTAAAACAAATGTGAATTAAAGCTATTTTTCAATAGCATCTCTTCAACCCCATTCACACCATTTTCTTTCAGAGTTTACAAAACCAGGCTCTCAACTTATTCCAGAATAGTTACTTTTAGGATGAAAATTTTGCATGTTCTAATGTCAGAAAACAAGAGAGAAATAAAAGTAGTTTTTTGTATATATATATATATATATATATATATATATATATATATATATATATGTAATAGCTGCAAACTGCCTTGTCATCATGACTACTCTAGTTTTTAAAGAAATAGAAGTGAATGATGAAAGAAGCATCATTATCCATTTATTTAATATGCATACCACCTTCATACTATGTTTGTTTCATTCAGAATGACTTTCAGAGAAACATACTCACTCCAAGGTTTATTGCCTCAGGAATCCCTTTGGTGGTATTTTCTTTAGTAACAGTGCTAAGTCTAGGCTTTAAGTCATGGGCTCTTCAATTTCATACCTTCAAAACACACAAAGGATCTCTGTCTCTGTCTCTGTCTCTCTCTCACACACACTCCTTTAAGACTCATTTCCATCTGCCTTACATACATACTATTATTCTTTCCTCATCTAAACATTTTAAAATTTTATGTTCTAAATATCTATCAATACCTTTTAGAAATTTATATTTGTTTACCTGAAATGGATATGTTCTAGCAATTCTCTTAAAATATTGGAGCAATTCAAGATAAAAATGGTCTTAAAGATTACTAAAAAATGTTATCTCTTTACCTACTCATATATGTTATCTTTATGTAAAACAGTTTAGGGGATGAAAATCTTATTTGAGATTTTATTGCTGATTCATAGTATGGCCTTGAGCAGGACCTTCTTTGTCTTCAATGTACTGTCTTTATATTTAGATCACTGCTATGGCACAGCTTCTAAGGATGTGTTTCTCAGCCTTCCTCTCCCACACACATATACACAGCAACTAGCTTCACTGTGGTTTGTATTTAAACACCTACAGACTGCCCACTGGGAGTTAGCATTACAAACAAAAGTTTTTAGATCTCACATCTGAGAGTCCGGAACAGGAAATGAAAGCTAAAGGATCAGAGCCCCGTGATGCACTAATTTTAGGAGGCACAATGAAGACCCTGTATGTGAGATAAGAACTACAAATTCTAAAGTCAATGCCACCCTTTCATGTAGGTCAGATGAAAAGTGAAGATAATCAAAATATCTCTGAAAAGTTCCCATTGTCTTGCAGAAATTTCACTCCTGTGAACCTCTCCTAGGACAATGATGGATTTACCTACTAAGATGCTATTTCAAAGTTGTTTATAATGCTGAATATTCCTAACAACCAAAAGATTAAAAGCAAAGACATTTTTAACATGGTGATGTATTCCATGACAAAAAACTAATCCCCTCAAATGCTAAAACAATGCTGCAGGGTACATTTAATGGCATTAAATGTCCACTAATGCACCCTTTTTCTTTTTAACTCTGGCTGTCTCTAATATTCATTTTCATTCATCTATTCTGAAGTATCAGGGGTTGAACCCAGGGCCTTACACCCCAACTCTGTTCAAGTTACATTCTTATGTGTGTATGGGGAAACATGGATCGATTTATTCACCATGGACTGAGGATATTTTAAAATTTCACTTTTTATTAAAGTGACAGTACACTACAACATTATATGAGTTTTCAGGTATGCATTAATTTAAAGTAACATGTGTGTGCTTCATTAATTCACCACTGAGTTGTGATACTATTTTTCCATCACTAAACCTGACCTACTTGCTTTTCTTCTTCACTTCTAGTAACCTCTATTTGATCTTAGAATCTGAAACTTTGTTTTTGTGGCATAGGGTTTGTTTTGTCTCATGCCACATATGTATGAAGTCATGGTGTTTCTCTTTCTTTAATTTATCCAACAAAGATTAGATGGGCCCATGTTCTTGAAAGTGACTGAATTTCATTCATTTGTTAATAGATAAGCAGTATTTCATAGTGTTTATATACAGTTTCTCTATCCATTCACCTGTCCACAAGAAATTTGATTGTTCCAGCTTTGTTACTGTAAATAATGCTGCAATTAATATGAAAGTGGCTATCGATCTTGGAATTGGTAGTTTTGTATTTTCCTGTCCAAAAATGGGATTATTGGAATTCAGAGAATTGGTTTTTATATTTTTTGAGGCAAGAGACAGACATGGGGCAGAGCTGCTACTGGCTCTCCTGTGCCCAGCCGCTCATGAGGCACCCAGGAGGGATGGCAGGTTCTAGACCTGGTCCGCCACCCCAGCAGAGCCTCACAACAAGTCAGACAACCCCCACTCCATGAGGGCCTCCATTTTCCACATCCGGACTTCCCTCTCATCAGAACTCCACCCAGCAGACCAGCCTATCACAGCCCAGCTCATCGAGATCCACCCTGCAGCAGTCTTTTTAATCTGGCCCAGGTATGCTGACCCAGAGACAGACATGGGGTAGAACTGCTACTGGCTCTCCCTGTGCCCAGCCACTCATGAGGCGCCCAGGAGGGATGGCGGGTTCTAGCCCTGGCCTGCCACCCCAGCAGAGCCTCACAGCAAGCCAGATGACCCCCACTCCATGAGGGCCGCTATTTTCCACATCTGGACTTCCCTCTCATCAGAACTGTACCCAGCAGACCAGCCTATCACAGCCCGGCTTGCGTGGCTGCAGCCGCGCTGTTCATCAATAAATGCTGGATTTAGAGGTGACTACAAGAGTATGCTACCCGCACGACAGAGCCTGGCAAGCTACCCGTGTCGTATTTGATATGCCAGATACCAGTAACAATTATAGACCTCATTCCCATGATCTGATGGAATGGTTTGAGGCTCTTTATGTTCCTGGTGCAAGCAGGTGCCCTTTGGCTCTACTAGCATGAGACAGGTCATATGGAGATGTTACTGGTGCCCGCTCAAGCAAATCGATGATGAACGGGAAGACAGTGACAGTGACAGTGACAGTGAGTTTGAGGCATCTTCCTACTTTTTATAATGGCTCTACTAGGAGTTCCAGCAAGATAGTGGACGAGTAAAGAAGCTAGATGTTTCTCTTCCCTGAAAGAAGTGGAATGGAGGCCCTGAAAAAGTTCCCTGACTGCTGTACACTGAGTGTTCTTACAGGGAACAGCTTTGGGAGCAGTCGGGGAAGGTGGGAATAATTGTAAATCAGCTCTATCACCTGGTTTCCCTGATACTGTGACTTGCAAGGAGTGAGCTATGGTCCCGAGCATGACCTGGCATGGCTCTTGTCTGGAGAGCAGTGAGAATCTGAGTGTAGTGAACCACACCTGTGACTTGGGGGAACAGATAGACATTGGCAACCAACGATGATGATGACCAGAAAACAGCCTGACAGTCAGAACTGAGTGGACCAGGAGACACCCACATGCGGTGTGTGTGTATGTGTGTGTGTGTATGTGTGTGCGTGTGTGTGTGTGTGTATGAGTCTCTCTGTGTGTGTTTGTTTGGGTGTTGGAGGGTGCTCACTTGTCCTGGGTGAAGACTGACAACTTAGCCTGCTACCCCAGGGTACAGACAGCTGCCCTTCAAGTGTTGGTTACAAAGTCTGTCAGGGAGCTGAGTGGGAAGAGAATAAGCTCGACCAGTGGCTCTTTCCTGTCTCTGACCTTGGGGTACCAGGCTCTGGCCATTACAGAGTGCAGCTTCTGTCTCTAGTGAGGGCCGAGGGCAAAGTTTCTTAGACTGGAGCCTTCATTAACAGGAAACACTGAGGAAGACTAGGCACAGAGTGTGTCTTCTTCAACTTCCTCTGCTCACAGAGAAATTTTTGCCCAAAGGTGAGTATAGGGGCAAAAAAAAATCAGTACACAAATAAAATAGCTATTGGTAATCAAAGAAATATATATTTAAAACAAAATGTTAATATTTTTCATGACTCACAGGTTCAGTCACCAAACCCAAAGAGGATTGAGACCCATATTTTAAAACACTAGTCCCTAGAGCATCTGAACTGAACTTAGCTTATAAGAGAGACAACTTTTTTGAGGGAAGGAGGTGTGAATGGTCCCTAAGTAGTGCTCAGGGAGCTTCAGGGGGTATTCCTGAAAACTCTCAACCAAGGGAGCAGTGGTTCAATGCAAGGACCCAAGGATACAGACCTCCTCCGCACTCTGCTGCCAGGAATTATTCAGGCCTCTCAGAGAGTGCTGGGGATGGGGGCACTCAGGGTGGCACCACGTGGTGCTGGAGGAACTATGTAGTATAAGAGCTATCACAAGGGTTGGCAGTGGGTAAGGTGAGGACCTGAAACCGTGTACTATCTCTCTGGTCTCAGGAGAAACCGTACTTTTTTTCTGACAACTCTCTGTCCATTACTATGAGTCTACCTGCATGAAAATGTAGGTAGAAATCTACCTACATTTTAGTTACCTACCAACTAAAGGATTCTTTCTGCTTAGTCACTTAAAGAAGGTAAATTTCCAAAGTAAGACAAGTGTGGGGGTGCTGGGTAGACAAGAGTAAAATCAGGACCCACTAAAATTAATGCAATAACAATTTTCCTAATGGGCCACAATGAGAGAACTTTACAAAATAAGTCTCAAGACAAGTTTTAAAACAAAATCTATAAAAGAAAACATAAGAAACTGAAGAAACAACTCAAATAATGATGTTAAAGAAGGAAGAAAGCTATGCAAAACAAAAGAATACTGAAAATAAAAAAAAACACTTAAAAGACAAACAATAGCAATAAATACTAGATTACCCTAAATGTTAATGATCTAAGTTAGTGTTTTCCAAACTGGAAACACTATCAAACCCTGCTTGGCAGAGGGTTGGGGGGCAAGTGGTCAAAAGTGAGGGAAGGGAATATGGTAGTTCCACTGGTGCAATTAAAAGGTGCTTTCTGCTTATTCACTTAAAGAAGGTAGATTTCCAAAGACTCTCTGTGTACATGTTTACTGAAAGGGGCCAAAGAAATTTGGGGTGCTCTGGTATAAATTCACCACTTAACGGACATATTAGAGTGGCAGAATTAGTCAAAAATAAAACACAGTATTTTGCTGCCTACTGTAAATACAGCTTCAAGACAAAAAGTACAAATCAGAAAATAATCCTATAAGCAAATGGTAATGAGCACTGTTCTCCTTCAAAAAAAGAGACAGATATAAAGATTTCCAGCTAGGAAAAGCAGGAAGAAATGGGAAATGACAATAGACAATGATGAATAGTTTCCATACAATAAGAAGTTTTACACCTACTAATTGAGTGGCACCACCAACATGCTTTAAACAATCAGTAGTAGAAAGAAAAACATGATAGTAGTAATAACTCAATAATGGGGGTTTTAACTCTTCACTGCTTTGGATAGATCTACTAAATATAGAATCAGAAGGATCTAACAACTCTACTAATTTATTCTCTCTGCATCTATTACAATGCATGTTACTTTCTATCTTGAATAGCTATTTCTTAAGTGCGAGGTGACAGTTTATTATTGTCTTGATTTGCATTTCCATAATAAGAGATGATGACCATTTTTCCATCAGTTTACTGACCATCTGCATTTCTTCTTTAAAGAAGTATATATTTCAAAACTCTGCCTAGATTTAAATTTTTCAATTGCTACACTTGGAACTCTTTACATATTGTAGATATTAACCCCTTGTCAGCCATATGACATGCAAATATATTCCCAAATTCAGTTGCATGTTTATCATTTTGATGCACATCTTCCACTGTGCAGAAGCTTTGCTTCATGTAATTCCAACTCTCCATTTTTGTTTGTATCTACTTTACAGCGGAGTCCAGTCCCCAAGACAATGTCAAGGAGCATGTCACCTATTTCTTCTATATGTATTATGGCTATGAAGACAGTTTAATTGATAAAAAAGTTATAAAATTCTCAATAAAAAAACAACTATCTAAACAGATAAAGAACCATCAAACTGGCAGCATTATAAAAAATAGTGTGTGTGCCAGAGATTGAACACAGGGCTTCACACATACAAAATTAAAAATGTTTTAATATACAGATTCTCTATATTTTTGCATTTCTCTATTATAAATTCATTTCTTTTGTTAAAACGCTAAGCAATCAGGAATAAATTAAAATTTTATTGCACTGGCAAAATAACACTGAAGGATGAGATCCACCACCTCTACAAAGTGATATAAAGTATTATATCCTGGGTAGTAAAAATGTCAGCATAGAGCAGGATCTGAGTGAGTAATCAGGCGCCCAGTATTCTTTTTTGTTGGAAAAAAAATGTTGATTTCACTCAGTCAATTTGTCATCATTCACTTAGGGTTCTATCTCAGACTGCTGTTAAGTAACAGATCAATAACATATTAATAGCTTATTATTAAGGCATGTTTTTTGGTTGAGGGCCAAACCCAGTGAAGCTCAGGGTGACTTCTGGGTCACTGCTTCAAGGTTGTTCCATGGCAGTGCTTGGGGAGTGTTGCAGAACACCTAAAAGCCTAAAAGCCTCTGCATCTGCCCTGGATTGCCTCCTGCAGGTCACTGTGTAGATAGGGGGGTAGTTTAAATGTGGCAGTTTATCTGACCATGTATTCTGTACTGCCTAGTAAAAATATTCTCTCATGCTACCACAAGCATTGTGGGACTAGCTAGATCTTACCAGCATATTTGCCTGGCCACACGTTGGATCTCTAAGTAATTAGACCAGAGAGAAATGTTGTTTGCCTCCAAGCAAGCAAGCATGGCTCCCTGATAACTCAAAAGCAACTAAAATACAAAACTACTGTGAAGTAGACGAGACTCTTGTGAAGGCTTGGAGATATATTTAACTGGCATTAGTATAGTCTTTGGCACAGACATGCCACATCAGAAACCCCCTTCTCTACCCTATCAAGGCATTTCCAGGCAGATCTTGGCTCAAGACATTAGGTGAGGTGCTGAGATAAATTACCTGAGGGCATTTGACCCTCCCTGCCAGGGGGAAGTTACATTTAGCTTATAGCTCCTCCCAGCTCTGCTAGGGAGGCTTTGAATTAGCTCTGGGTTCTTGTAAACAATCAGAAGGCCTCTTAAAGTTGCTTCAATTCTATAGAGATTTTTTCCTGTTTTCATCTCTAGATAGCCCAGCCCAGAATGGGCCGGGCTGGGAAGTTTGGGCGGATTTCTAGCTATAAAGTAAGCTGCAAGAAGAAAGAAGCCCCTTTTTTCCCCTTTTTGCCATTTCGGCTTCCCTTGGCGTTTTGCTTCTCCGTCCTCTCCATTCTCTGTTGGGCCTCAACACGTGGTGGAAGCCATCTTGGCCTACACATGGCTGGGGCCTAGCTGGGAACCCAGAGTCCGAAGGTTTCCCTGCTCTTGGATTGTATGTCGGAACCTGTGTTAGTAAAGCCCTTTTAAAACTGCATCGGATTACTGAGTTTTCATCCATTCCTGCAGGCTTCAGAGGTAGAAGGAAACTCGCTTCCCAGTACTGTTGGGGACCCCAGCGGCCTCCCCAACAGCTGAGGGTCATGCAGTGCCAGGGATTGACGCACATGATGCATGCCAGAAATACTCCCTAGCAATTCGAGTTGTCTCTTTACCTGATAATTTAGTTTTTCACTCTGTTTTTTGTTTTGGGATTTTATTTATCTATTTATCCATTTATTTAGTTGTTTATTTATTTAACTGCTTATTTATTTATTTGGGGGTTGTTTTTTTCTGTTTTGATTTGGTTTTGTGGGTGGGGGGCTTTGATTTTTTTTTAAAAACTGAACACAGTAAAATGGACATGAGGGCAGAAAAGACAGTAATCATGTGAAATAAATGACTGTTACTCTTTTTTTCCATTTTAATTTGATTTGTCTCAGATATGACTGGATTGATGGACATCAGTGTTCTAACATAAACCTATAAGGAGTAATATTTCTGAGGGAAGATTGTCTCATAACAAAATAAGACCCTATTTATCTCTAGAAGTGACCTCAGTGCCTTATAATTTAATATTCTTATTCAACACTTAAGCTACTATATCAAGCTAACTTTAGCTATAGCACCTACAGAAGTGGAAAGCAACTAAAAGGTACACAATATTCCCTTGCTGGTTCACTTCACATTACTAAAAATTCAGTCCTTCACAAATGCTTAGGAATTACTGGACTACAACAGTTTTGCTAAATAATTTAGATAAATTACACTTTATATATCATAAATTGTACTACTATTTTAGCTATGTTACCTATACAATAAGAAAAATAATTTTCTTTAATCTTTGGCTTACTTATCTGCACAGATAATTTGTACTGTGGATTTTCATTTCTGTGTTCATTCTTTTATCAACTGACCTAAAAAAAGACAAAAATGTGCACATCTGGTACATTTCCTTTAAATTTTAATGCTGACTACTGTCTAAGTTAAACCATAAAATTCAGCTTCTATCTTAGAGTAGCCATTTTGGAATTTTGCCTTTTCTGTGCTTCACTGACTCTTATATTATACAACTCTTTAGCAAGCACTGAACATACAAAGCAAGATAAAAGTTACTGAATACTAATAATGTAGTTTTATATCTACCCGCACTGCCTAGTTCCCAAACCCCTTGGGTAAATAAAAATGAATCAAAATAATATATCTGACCACCATGTATAGCAACTATCAATTATTAATGTCCCAAATGACATGCCAAATGAAGGATGAAGGTACCATTCAAATAATCCTGTAATTCTGATTCAGTCTCCTCTAAAGACATTGAGAAGTCTGGTTTTTTTTGTTTTTGTTCTTGGGTGTTTGTTTTGTTTTTTGCTTTGGTTCACACCTGGTGGTACTCAGGGAAGTGGCATTCCTGGTGAGGTGCTCCAGGAAGCTTGGGGATCATGCAATGCCAGGCACTGAAGCCAGGACTCCCACAAGCAAGGCGGGTGCTTTAGCCATTTAGGTCATCTCCCTGACCCTGAATTTTATTCTGACAGCAGCAATCAGCTTTAAAACATATTCAATTGCAATACTTTTCCCTAACATGCAGGTTAATTTTTCCTATCAAATCATTTTTAGGTGGGGGGGGGAAGAAAAAGAAAGAAATAATTTGTATCCTCATTGCTTATCTAAATTGGCTATAAACTTAGTGAGGAAGAACTTCCTCACTGATTAGATACACAGAATTCCATGAAAGCACATGGACTGGATAGCTGGATTAACAAATAAACTATGAACAAGTACAACTATCAACTACACCTCAGGTCTTTCCCTTCAATATTTAACACATAGCTGGTGTGTATCTTAAGCCCTATGACCTTCTAATTCTATTTAACTGCATACCAGAAACATTGTGACTATCCAGTAAATATTCAGATTTGTATAAGCAAACTAATAATGAATAAAAATATTAATAAAAAGGAGGAAATAAACTGGAATTATGAAAATACAGACTACTTATGTTAGCTATGACTTAAAGACTACTGACACATATAAAAAGATATTGAAGGTGACTTACAGGGAACTGTATCACTGTATCACTGTCTTCCCTTTCATCTTTGATTTGCTCAAGCAGGCACCAGTAACATCGCCATATGACCTGTCTCATGCAAGTAGAGCCCAAGGGAACATGCTTGCTCCAGGAACATAAAGAGCCTCAAACCATTCCATCAGGTCATGGGAATAAGGTCTATAATTGTTACTGGTATCTGGCATATCAAATACGACACGGGTAGCTTGCCAGGCTCTGCTGTGCGGGTAGCATACTCTTGTAGTCATCTCAAAATCCAGCATTTATTGATCAACTGCGTGGCCGCAAGCGGCCACACGAGCCAGGCTGTGATAGGCTGGTCTGCTTGGTGGAGTTCTGACGAGTAGGAAGTCAGGATGTGGAAAATGGAGGTCCTCATGGAGTGGGGGATAGTCTGGCTTGTTGTGAGGCTCTGCTGGGGTGGTGGACCAAGGCTAGAACCTGCCATCCCTCCCAGGCACCTCATGAGCGGCTGGGCACAGTGAGAGCCAGTAGCAGCTCTGCCCCAGGTCTGTCTCTGGATCAGCATACCTGGGCCGGATTAAAAAAGACTGCAGCAGGGTGGATCTCGATGAGCCGGGCTGTGATAGGCTGGTCTACTGGGTGGAGTTCTGACGAGTAGGGAAGTCCAGATGTGGAAAATGGAGGTCCTCATGGAGTGGGGGGGTCGTCTGGCTTGTTGTGAGGCTCTGCTGGGGTGGTGGACCAGGGCTAGAACCTGTCACCCCTCCCGGGCACCTCATGAGCAGCTGGGCACAGTGAGAGCCACAGTGAACTATTAGAAGTTATTTTTTAATAAAAGGCAGGAGGGGAAAGTGATGAACAAGACTTAAATAGCTACACTCACACATTTACTCAGTTTAACTTTACAGAAACAGGACTAATGTGTTGCCAGAAAAGACCTGGTGTCGGAAGTCAGAGACATAAAGAAACTGTCAGCAGTCAGCATTTGAAGATAGAATAGGTGATTTCTGTCAGTAAAATGAACCAAAGATCTGAAACATCCAAACATGGAAGGCCTCACTTTTTTAGAGGTGTTTAACATCTTTATGACAATGATTCATATGAGTAGAATGAGTAGAAGGAAGAAACAAAGTTCAATGAAAAGAATGAGGGTAGAAAAGCCTAATCAGAAATGGGCTGGCAAAGATAAAAATGTGGGACTACATGAAACTAAAAAGCTTCTGCACCTCAAAAGAAACTGTGATCAAGATACAAAGACAGTCCACAGAGCGGGAAAGAATATTCACCCAATACCCATCTGATAAGGGGTTAATATCCAGGATATATCAGACACTGGTAGAACTTTACAAAAAAAAAAAAAAAACAGCCAACCTCATCAAAAAATGGGGAGAAGAAATGAACAGACACTTCGACAAGGAAGAAATTCGAATGGCCAAAAAGGCATATGACAAAATGTTCATCATCACTAATCATCAGAGAGATGCAAATTAAAATAGCAATGAAATATCATCTCACACCACAGAGACTGGCTCATATCCAAAAGAGCAAGGACAACAAATACTGGCGTGGATGCGGGGAGAAAGGGACTCTCATCCACTGTTGGTGGGAATGTCAACTGATACAGCCTTTTTGGAAAACAATATGGACATTCCTCCAAAGAAGATAAATTGAGCTCCCGTTTGACCCAGCCATACCACTCCTAGGAATATACCCTGGAAGCCAAAAACAGACAGCAGAAACACCATCTCCACTTTTATGTTCATAGAAGCACTGCTCGTAAGAGCCAGAATCTGGAAACAACCAGAATGCCCAAGAACAGATGACTGGATAAAGAAACTGTGGTACATCTATACAATGGAATAGTATGCAGCTGTTAGGAAAAAATGAAGTTATGAAATTTGCCTATAATAGATGATCACAGAGAGGATCATGTTGAATGAAATTAGCCAGAAGGAAAAAAAAAGATAAAGAATGACTGCATTTATTTGCATGACATAAATATATATATATATACATATATACATATATATATATATATTACAATACCAATATCCAAGGTCAGGCAAAATATGAACCAGGAGGTCTTGTCAACAGGTGGAATCTACCACAACCACGTAGGAGTCAGGTAAGACCGAGAAGGAACGGCGTGTTAATAATCGTCGAAATTTATAATACTAGCCTAGAACTGAGCATTGAATATAGGCATAAAGATACACATGATAAACTCTAAATCTTGTATTGCAGTCCACAATGTGTAAGAGAAGGAAGAAAGAAAGAGAGAGAGAGAGAGAGAGAGAGAGAGAGAGAGAGAAGAGATAAAGAACCTGCCATAGAGGCAGGCTAGGTGATGGGGGAGGAATTGGGAACTTGATTGCGGGAAATGGGCACTGGTGGAGGGGATGGGTGTTGGAACACTGTATGACCGAAACCCAATAATGAACATTTTTGTAATTGTATATCTCATGGTGGTATAGTAAAATATTAAAAAGAAAAAAAAGAAAAGGGCTGGCTTCAAATAAGAGAGAAAACAGTGTTTGTACTGGGGTACAAGTGAAAATCCCTACCCTTGGTTCTTTTCTGATGGGATGAATAATCAAAACAGCACCAGAGGATTTTGCAAAGGGGAAACTAACTCAATAGCAAAGCCTTTGTTATTGACTGTAATGATTTACTAAATCATTACAGGGAAGTAATGATTTAGTAAATACAAATTTCAGCGAGAAAAAGTATATAAACCTCAAAGAGGCCAGAGGCACCAATGAGAGAAAAGCAGACACTTCACATGACAAAAGGAGATGACTTCATCTTCACACTGAGTCTTTTGTTCTCAGAATGCGAGGACGCATGCCTGGATAATACAAAGTAGATTTGGAACTCTGTTGCTTAGTTGATTAAACAAAGGGGAAAAAGTTGGGGGCAAAGGCAAGTGAGTGGTTCGGCTTAGCCTCTCTCGTATGTTCCACAGAAGGGGGACTCTAGAACGAGACAGGAGGGCAGTTTCCATGCAATGGCAGGGTGGGGATAGGGCACTTTCTGTCTGTTTGCTTAAGAGCAGTATATTTCCAATAGGCTGAGTGAATTTTCTTCCCTGAAGGAAGGTGGTATGTCAAATAATTTAGGGCCTTAACTGACCACATACCAGATGACAAACCAGCATTGAAAAAGGTCATAATGGGTATTTTGGTCATAATGGGAAAAGCTTTGGGGAGCTGATCCTACAAAACTTTAATCAGGAGCTAGCAAAAGTGTGGTTTCTATGATTAAATTTTTGTTTATGTTGTTTGTCCACATATACCCTATAGAGGAACTATGCTTCAGTCTTGCTCACATAAAGATCCAGAAGACTCTTACATTCCACCAGGAGGGAAAAAGGATGTGCAAGAAAATTTGGTTCAGAGGAACCTTTTTTTTTTTTTTACTTTTTGGGCAATACCTGGCGATGTTCAGACCTGGTGATGCTCAGGGTTACTCCTGGCTCTTCACTTATGAATTACTCCTGGCAGTTCTTGGGGAACCATATGGGATGCCAGAAACCCAACCCAGGTTGGTCACATGCGAGGCAAATGCCCTTACCCACTGTACTATGACTCCAGCCCCCAAGGAACGTACTATCTATTTCCCTCTAGATATTACAAAGGTAAAAACCATCAGTGACCCCCCCAGCATCTTTCTGTACTACAATGCCCCTGGGGTTTCATCACAGAGCCACAGAAAGTGAGGATTTGATTAACTAGCTTGATTCCAATGATTTCCCACAGCCAAGAGTGTTGTGCAAAAGCAAACCCAGGCTTCCCTGAAATGGACCAACATTCTGTCATTACAAGAATGTGTCATTCTTCACACTGGAATCAGCAGCTGAATAACTCTTTATATTAGCATTCATTTGCTATAAAAAGAGCAGAATCAGAGATGAAAAAATACCACTAAGGTCAGTTTGAAATGTATGACTATGACATATAAATGGAAGGACAGAACTGAAAACAAGGATGTGAGTATAAAGTAAAATAAAAACATACAGTAGAGTCAGATCCTTGGCAGTGTCTCTGAGGAATATGATTCAAGTAGTTTTTTTACTTCATCAATGCATTCATTCATTTATACGATCACAACTGAGGAACATGGTTACTTTTAAAAGACAATGAGTTGGTGGTTTGGGGACTTGTCTGTTTATTCTTTAGCATACACAGAACATTCCTTCCTGTTAAAAATGAAAAGCAGGGCCGGGCGATAGCCCAGTGGGTAGGGCGTTTGCCTTGCATGCAGCCGGCCCATGCCGGCCCAGGGTTCGATCCCGGCATCCCATATGGTCCCGAGCATCGCCAGGAGTAATTCCTGAGTGCAGAGCCAGGAGAAACCCCTGAGCATTGCCGGGTGTGACCCCCAAAAAAGAAAAAAAAAATAAATAAATAAATTAAAAAAATGAAAAGCAATGAGGAGTGTATCCTAGCAGAAAAACAGGGTTAGTGATAGCCATGGAGAAGAGGGAAGGAAAAAGACACAAAGACTTGGGTGCAATGACTCTGGGATCCCGGATATAACTAATCTGGTCTTCTTTTCTGTGCTTTGCCCACAGAAATGTCACATAGCCAAGTCCTCACCCAAATTCACCCCAAAACTTTCTTGAAATTCAGCCAGAATTACATTTTGTTTTTCAAACTGTGGGAGGTCAGCTGCACAGCCAGACAGTTGCCAAGGGTTTATGGAATGACAGAGATTTCCGGGAGAGGCAAATTCAACAGGAATAAAGGAGTGTCAAGTCACAGAGAGCAAATGTAAATCTACACCAAGGCTGAAGCGACCAGCCCTTAGAAAGTCTATAAAAAGCCTGCAGAGCTGCCAGACTTATCATCATGATTCTATTTGTCTTGGAAGCAGACATGGTTTGAGGGGTAGGGGATGGTTCTAATCTCTTTGGCCATGAGAGAGCAAGCAGTGACCTGACTCACCTCACCAAAGGAAACTGGTGCCCTGGAACCACCTTCCTGCTAGTGTAAATAGAGACCTCAGGATTTTTGATAGGTTTTTTTTGACGGTCACAAAATCAACATTTTAGTGGAGTGTATGTTCCCAATTAGGCTTAACTGAGGGCTGTGCTTCAGCACAAGAGAGACAATGTGAAAGACAAGTTTCTTCTGGGTTGCCTCCCTAAAGGGAGCTTGATCAAGGTGTTTTAAAGTTGTGTGCGTGAGGCCAGTGAGACAGCATAGCAGGCAAGGTGCTTTTGCAGTCAACTTCGGTTTAATACTAGGTCTTACATACGATCCTCTGAACACCACCTGAAGTGATCCCTGAGCACAGAACCAGAAGTAATTCCAGACACCAACAGGTGTGAGGAACAAATAAACACAACTTGTGTGCATGGGCTTCAAAAAGATCTTTCAAATCTATCCAGCTCCCTTATCTGCTGCCAGGAAAACTGTACTCAGACCCAGAAACTGCTCACCTTCCTCTGGTTCACACGAGAATCAGGTTTGTTGCATGCTGTTCAAACATCAGTGCATGACATTAAGACAGCCTAGTGGAGATCCACAGATAGATAGCACATGGCCCCACTAAGAGGTTAGAGCAGCTCATTACCACCATTCTGGAAGGTTATATTGCCCATAGGTTACTAAGCACTAAAAATCTCAGTTAGGAATTCCCTTCTGCTTCACTTGGGGTTGGGAGTGGGGAAACATGTAGATAACAAGTCTGCTGAGATTGTAGGCTGAGTAGTGTTTGGCCTTGTGCCACCCTCTGTTAGGAAAGTTGTTTAAGTTAGTTCCGGCTAATAGACAAGTTGAATTTCTTGATGGGGATGAGTGGACAATTCCAATCCTTAGCTGGATCAGACACAAAACAGGGTCATTTATATGAGTGCATCTGCCACTTCCCTTGTGGCGCCAAGGAGTCAAGAGGATTCATCAAATATTCATACCACACAAATAGCCAATGGAAGGATTCTTGTAATGACTAGCTCTTTAAAAGAACGTAAAAATATCCTTTCCAACAGAAAAAGTAATACAATTCTACTATAAAAAGTTACAGAAGACCCCAAAAGAAAAAATAGCTGGGAGTTAGCCCTTTAAAGACACCTGCTTTGCATGCAGGAATGTCATATTCAATCCCTGGCAATGTTACATGTGACCATCCCCCACCAAGGGCACTGAGCCTAGGCACTACTGGATGTGGGCCCCAACTCCCTGCAAAAAAAATATGATGAAGATCTAGAAAAAATAATCAGAGACTCTGTCTTTAAGATTTATTACTTATTCCTAACTTATTTATTACTTATTCCAAAACAGTATCTGGAACACAGAACATAATAATCACTGAATGGAGACAAATAAATAACCAGCACTCCTCCTGGTAAGACATGGCATGTATATCTAGATTATATTCTGTATTAGCTGCTTTTTACTCAACAGTATCAAGAATATTCTTTTATGTTTATAATTCTTTTTCACTCCATGGAATTTCATTTTATAAGAACATCTTTGCAGCTGGACATTTGGCGCTGAAGTGTGATCCTCTTAAGATTCAAATAAATACCAGTGGTGGAGCGATAGTACAATGGTTAGGGCACTTGCCTTGCATGTATCTAGGTTTAAACTCGCCAGAAGTAAAGCAAGAGTGCAGAGCCAGGAGTAAGCCCTGAACACTGCTGATGTGCCCCCAAAGCAAATACAGAAATAGATGAAAAATACTTCACTGATCAGTCACTAAATTCTGATTCTCCCTTTAAATTTTGAGAATTGCTTCTAAGCAGTGTTCAGTGTGTCCAGGGGTCACTCACAGAAATACTCACTAATAGGTGCTCAGGGTTCTAACTGGTGATGCCTGGGGTCCATCAAGGTCCCTGCCCAGCCAGGCACACACCCTGACCACTGTTTCTTTTTCTCTTTGGTTATACTATTAAATTCCATGTGTAATGGGATTGTTTCTTAGCACTAAATCCCCAGAATCTTATACAGTTTCTTATGATAAATAAAGAAGAAATAAACAAGAACTTTACCTGTCCCCCTTCTTTTTGTTTCCCCATTTCACCAGCCCGGCTACCATCTGAACTACTTATTGAAGAGCCTCCTGGCTAGTTTCTTTCCTCTGCTGAGTTTAACAGCCTTCCCTAAGCAAAGTTCTTTACTGAACTGAATAACAGCAAAATCCCCTTCCATTATGTGATTCTTTTACTCAAAGCAACCTTAAAGATTTAGCAACATCAGGATAAATCCAAAAGTCTAAAAATTATAAATGCTTTACAGACTTTTCTGTCTGAAGCTAGCATTTCACATTTGATGAAACTATATTGAAACTCCAAAGTTTCAATAACTTGCCGAGGACACATGTGGGTGTTCAGTAACAGAGCCCAGGTCTGCAGCCTACAGGACATGACTTGCTACTTTAGGACATACCAACTGCCTTCCAATCCACTTTGCCAGATCAGCTCCTACTCAGATCCTCCTTTCAGAGGGAGACAGTTTTCAGACGATCCCTGAAAAATAGCCTGACTCATTGTGGCTCTTGCCTTTTGCTCAGGCTTTACTGGTGTTGCCTGAATTGTCCTCCTGTCCTGATAGGATTGCTGAGCCAATCTTTACAAGGCCCAGTTCAATCCTACCTCCTCCAGAATGCCTTTCCCAGGCCAAACAAAATTCTTTGTCCTCTGAACTCCAGCAGTACTTATCTGCCCCAACCATTCCATCACTTAATTTTATGTCACTTTGAAATGGCAAATATTTCACAGCTGAGTGAAGCATATTGTTGTCCTGTGTGTTTTTTGAAAGGTCGGAAGTGAAAATGGAAAAATTACCATCAAAACGGGCTGAGAAAGCCAAATAACTCTGATACTAGAAGATACCACTTAATAAGTGCAGTCACACAGGCACTTATATTTAATGTCTGTTTCATTCTTTCTTATTTTAAAGCATGGAATCTAATTTGAGGTCAGTGTTTCTGGCTTACCAATTATAAAGTCTTCTACCTAAAAACAAGTTGAAACACAAGATGATCAGGTCTTGGAGGTGAAGACTGTGTCTTATTTATTTTAATATTCACACTAGTACCATGTACAAAGTATTAGTCCACAAATTTGAAACAAGTTTTACTAGGTTTCTGTAAGTCATTCTACAAATATTTAAACTTTTCTAAGGCAGAGCACCCAAATCAACTGGTACTTTTAACAAATAGAATGGATAGACACAATACCAACCGAGTTAGAGAGATGGTCAAGAATTGCACTAATTACTTTGCCAACACACCCCTTATAATATACTTATTGACTTATGCTCATCACTGGTGTTTCTTAATCTAACTCAGGGGAATCACTGGGTTTTATGTATGTTTCTAGACATCTTTTTCTTAAAGTATTCCTAAAATGTTTAATGTGTAAAATTATCTATGAATATGGAGAGGAAAAAGATGGGGTTATCTTTAAGATAAAAATCATTACCTTCCCCACCTCGGTCCCCTCCACAAAGGCCTGGTGGGCCCGCCCAGGACTGCTGCTGATGCTGTCGGCCAGATCCAGGTATGCAGGTACAGGGTAGAGCTTTTGCCCACCTGCCCTGTGCTAGGCTGATGGGGTGAATTAGAAGGGGAGCAGGTTCTGACCCTTGCCTACCTATCCTGCTCCCAACAGACTCTCAGAGGCCAGAAAACCTTGCACACCACAACCTCAGCCTTTCTCAAGGTCCGGACTCCACAGCTTGACAGAGCCCCACTCCCATGGCTGTGTGGTATCTCAAAACCGGGTATACTCATCTAACAGGTGTCCCATCACATTTCATAGAAACAAGTGTGTGGACACAATGTGTGGCCTATGGGAACATATTGAAAATTTCCTATACAGTGGGCTCAGATGGCACAATGGAAATTCAAGAACCTCCAATGACTTCTAAGACCATATTCATCAACTGTGTTTAGAGAAGTGGCCCCAATGAGCAATATAGAATAGATTATTCAGTGTATGCGTAGGGACAAGCTCAAATAGGGGTTGAGATAATTGTGAAATAGGTGTTGTCTGTAGGTGCAGTGGTGGTGAGTCTGGGGTTGACAGTAGAGAACCATTGTATTCTGGAAACCCAGAAAGTGAATCCAAGAACAGAATCAATCAGACTCCCGCACAACAACCCAGAAAAAAATAAGAAGCCATGACTCTGTCAATACCATTCCCTATATGATCAACATAATTGATGCTCACTAAGGGAGCAGGCAAGGGGATGGGGATGGGGGGGTGGGAAATGCGGGTCTCTGGTGGTGGTGGGGACACACTGGTTGTGAGATTGGTGCTGAATGATGAGTCTTTCTAACAACTGTACTGCGAAAAGCTTTTTACTTTGTAAATCACAGTGTCTAAATAAATAAAAGAAGGAAAAAACAGAAAAAAATCTTTTTTTTGAGATATGCATATAAAATTAAATTATAAATGTGATATTACTGTTTATTACTGATGTATTGACACAAACATTTGGGTTTAAATATCCCCAGACATATTTCCAAATTAGAAGCTGTACAACTAAAAAATTTAATGATTTATGATTTTGAATAAAACATAAAGGTCAACAAGTCTGTATGTGTCTAGATACTTACAATGAATGCAAACTCTTAGCTGATACAGATTATGTAATATGAAAGACAAGTTTCTCCATAAGCATATTTACCATAGAATCTGGTCTCTGCTTATTTTCAACTTCTATGTCATGACAAAATAAATAGATATTTCTTTATACTCTACAAAGCTGCTTCAATGTTTTTAGAAGAGCCCCATTTAGTTCCAACAGTTTTAGGCCCCTCCGCTCATCAGGACACTGCTTCCATTGATTGACATATCTCTACTAATGCTAGATTTTATATTTACAAAAGCAGTGTTTCAGCCCAGAGGATAATTCAAAGGGCTGAGTGGCAGGCTCAATCTCCAGCATCACACATTCCTCTGAGCACTGAAGAATTACCTCAAACATTTACCCTAGACAGTACCTGAGCACTGTTGTGTGTGAACTCAAAAAAAAAAAAAAAAGAGAGAGGGGAGGAGAGAAACCACAAGTTGCATTTTTCTCTCAATTGTCATTTTGTGGCAATACAACCCTTTTCCAGAAACATGGTTATAAAAACTAATCTATGTTCCACTTCAGTTCACAGTTGCTCAACAACATCTGTACTATCTGAGTGTATTATCTGAACTGTGTCTTCACAGTGTTTGGTATTTTGACAAAACAGTGAAGACACAATTCAGGCTAGAACTGAGTACTGACTATAGACAAAGGGATATACATGATAACTTCTAAATGTATGTATTGAAAGCCACAATGTATAAGAGAAGAATGAGAGCAAGTGAGTGAGAGAGAACAAGAGAGAGAGAGAGAGAGAGAGAGAGGCAAAATGCCTGCCATAGAGGAACACCGGGGCAGGGGGCAGGAAATCAGGGGACATTAGGCGGTGGGAAATGGGCACAGGTGGAGGGATGGGTGCTGGAACACTGTATGACTGAAACCCAAACATGAACATCTTTGAACTTGTATATCTCATGGTAGTATATGTTAAAAAAGATAAAACAATATGTAATACTGTGATCTATCTACTTTTTCATTTGAACATGTGTGCATAAGTGGGCAATATACAATCAGTTCTAAATTCCTTAAATTACATTTAAATATAAATCAAAGTCTAAAACTAAAGCAACCACCTGTAATCAGGCTAAGAAACAACAGGATTTTTTTTCAAAATAAAATTATTCAAAGCTAAAAATTGGTACTAGCCTTTCATGACAAATTCAAGAAGATTATGAGAAAAAATAAATAGTAACAATTTTAATCTTGAACTTTATGTCATAGATCTTCTTTTTCTGTTTTTTTAGTCCATAGCCCTTAGCAGAACTAACCATGTTTTCTATTTTTCTCAAATCACTCTTTTTTATGAGTCCATGGGAGAAAAGTTAGTGACCAATATTCAGGATAAGGTAAATGGCAAATGCCTCTTTAGCAATGTTTATGCTCACTATGGTTTGAAGGGTCCATAGAAGACTTGTTTTGAGTTTGCTTTGCATAGCAAGCGCACAACTTATTCAACTTTGTTTTAAGATAACTTTTACATGATTTCACATGCAGTTGTAATAGAGAGAAATAAAAAAGAAGAAAAATAGTCTTATTTTAACATTAAAATGAGCAAACAAAAATAGCCAAAGAAATTGTTGAGAAAGGAACAATGAGTAAAGACTAATAATCTAGGAGCCACTGAAATACAAAAGTACCACTCATTTAAACTGCTTAGCGAATAATTAGAAAGAATAATTCCAAAAGCATTGCAAATCAGTTTGAAAAACTAGTAATTTGATAAAAATCTAGAACAAAGTTAACCACTATGTACTTTAAAGTTCCAAATGTTTCAAATTTTTAAACATTTTAAAATGAAAATATAAATATTTCAAAGTAAAATATGCAAATGATAAATGATAAAATTGGCATAACTTTTGGAGTATAAAGGCTAACTGGATGTAACTCATTAAAAGATAAACCACTATAATTGAAAAGGAGAACTTCTTCATTGTAATAAAAAATATACCTTAAGTCAAATGTAAAAAGATATATGACAAACCAGAAAAAAATCACAAATAATACCTAAGGCTTATCCCTCTAATAAGTGTAAGATTCATCATAAAACTCAATTTAAAAAATCCAACAACAAAATTAAAAGGTATAATATATGAATACAGTTCCTAGGAAACTTCACATGAATTGCCCTTCAATATTTGGGACTTAGGAACATACAGAGAGAGAGAGAGAGAGAGAGAGAGAGAGAGAGAGAGAGAGAGAGAGAGAGAGAGAGAGAGAGAGAGAGAGAGAGAACAGAAGTTAGGGTCTTGTTTTGCTTGGAACTATCCCTGATATGATTCTTGGTACCACATATGGTTCCTTGAGCACTGCCAGAAGTGACTCCTCACACAGTCAGGGATAAGCCCTGAGGACAGCTGAATGTTGCTCCAAATTCACTTCCCAAAAAAAGACCCAAAAAGGGTGAGGGGGAAGATGCTCCAGCTTTCTCAGAGTAAGAGAAATATTAATTTAAACTTAAAAAAATAAACTATCAAATATATCATTTTTCAGCTATAAAGTAAAATGTTTTTCTAAATTGTTAACATAATCTATTGGCAAAGATGTAAGAAATAGGCACTCTTGTGCATTTCTATTTGTGGATAAATTAATATAACCACTGGTAGAACAATTTGACTATTACCATCAAATTTCTAAACACAAATGTCCATCCTGTTTATAGAAATCCCAAAAAGACATTTACATTGAAAATTTTCTTTCATGATTGACAATATTCATGCTGTCAATTATCTGCTCAGTAAGCAGTTGCAGGCTATAGGTACAGTTGATCGTATCTGACCTCTGTCTATTCCTTGCCAAAGACAGTTTAATATTTTTTCTTGTAAAAACATTGTTAGTTATTTTGATCACAATAATAATAATAATAATAATAATAATAATAATAATTTAGCTGTGTAGTATCCTGCTGCATGAATGAATATACCATAATTTCCCTAACAGGTTCCTTATTTAAGCATTTAGTGTTTTTCCTACCTTTTAATATTTTAAATTATATTTAATATTTTAAATTATATTGTGGAAAGATAGGTCTACAGCTGAATCTAAAGAAAACAATGTTTATGAAGAATGAACTAGTTCCAGAGGCCCCATTCACTCTCAATGGAACAAACATCTCTGAATGCAGCAGTTATGTGTACCTAGGTGGAGAAATCAACATGATGAACAACCTAAAACCTGAGCTGCACAGGAGGAAGAGAGCGGCATGGAATGCTTTCAAAGGCATTTCAGAAATAGCTAAAAGGACAAAGAACCTCCCGCTCCGCTCCGGGCACATCTCTTTGACTCCACCATTCTCCCTGCATTAGCATACGCCTCAGATACCTGGGCCCTATGAAAGCAGGATGAGAATGCTATTCGGGCTCCCAGAGAGGAATCGAAAGAGCTACGCTTGGAATATCACACCTCACTCAAGTGAGAGAAGGAATCCGGAGTTCTGACCTCCATCGCTATTCCAGAATCAGGGATGCTGTCTCGTTTGCCAAGGCATCAAAAATCAGATGGGCTGGACATGTAATGCGATTTGGAGACAACTGCTGGACTAGAGCCATTACCGACTGGATCCCAAGGGATGTCAAAAGATCACATGGCCACCCACCTACAAGATGGTCAGACTTTTAAGACAACAAAAACCCCATATCAATTTGCTATGAGTGATTTCAAACCAAAGGGCAGTGGTCTGGTTATAGTCCTAATAATAAAACCTGCTCTTTTTAGTCAAAAGGTTTTCTTTTTGCCTGTGTATCGTGCTAGGAATACCTTGAAATAAAACCAACAATTCATGAAAAACCATACTCTTTGCCATTAATCTGATTGAAGACTGTTATCTCATTTCTCCCTCTAAAGTATCCCCTTCCATCTAAGAAATAACACGGTTTATACAAGCACTTCAACTCAATAATTTCACCATTAAGAGCACTTCTGTTACTATTCTTATAGGCACTTTTAAAAGCTGAAAACTTCAATTGAACCGACTGCTCATTACTACAAATGCCATTTATATACTGAAATGGCTTGATGAGGACCTTAATAATACTTTGCTTTGAATGAGGAGCTTCTGCATGTGGAAGGAAAAGGCCCACTCAACATGATAATGCAGTGCTCAGAGTACTATTATTGGAACCATTCATGAAAACATATTTGCTTTATTATATTGGGCTGCCTGTCATTTTCAGGAAAAAGTATCAGGGAAAATATACTTCCATTAAGTCATAGAGCAGCTGAGGAGAGCTGATGAGATCAAACATGGAAGACATCACATTTTCTGCAAGAACTGTATCAACAAAGACAGAATCAGAGCTAAAAGGAACTACAGGGAGACCTGGTGAGAGAAACGGCAGGAGAGTTTCTGATCCATTAGAAAGGCAGGATTGGGGCCCGGAGCGATAGCCCAGCGGGTAGGGCGTTTGCCTTGCACACGGCCAGCCCATGCCGACCAGGGTTCGATCCCGGCATCCCATATGGTCCCCTGAGCACCGCCAGGAGTAATTCCTGAGTGCAGAGCCAGGAATAACCCCTGAGCATGGCCGGGTGTGACCCAAAAAAAAAAAAAAAAAAAAAAAAAAGAAAAGAAAAGAAAGGCAGGATCTCTGGTTCTTTTCCATTTCCATTAAACCAGCCTATTATTCAAACTTCCCTTCCTGGGCACCAGGTGCCTAATTGATACAACATGGATAATAGAGGCTGAGAAGAGCACTCAAATGTATAGCACATGCCCATCCACATGCACAGACCCATCTTTACCACCATACAAGTCCTGAAATGGCACTGGTGGCACCCAATGAGTCTTTCTAGATACGGTCTCTATTAAATGTTTTTTAAAATTAAAAACAGAGAAGGAACAGAATACCTAAGAATGATAGTCCTATTAAAAAGAAATGAAATCATGAAATTTGTCACTACATGGATGGAACTAATGGATATTGTGCCTAGTGAAGTCAATCAGAAGTACAGGGACAGATAGAGACTGACCTCTCTCATATGTGGGATATTAAAGTAGTATAGTAGGACAAAAACAAGTGTCCTAAAGGAAGCAGAGCCTAAGAACTGATATACAAAACTGAGCTCACAAGAGTGGGGTCTGGGGGTGGTGGGGGACCCCGAGACAATGCTGGAGGGAAGCACACATCCTGGGGAGGGTGTGGTGGAAGGTGCATGCATGAAGTGCGATCAGGAACAGTATTGTAATTCATGGTGCCTTCAATAAATACATATATTTTTTAAAGAAAATGTGCCTTAAATTAGTGAATAAGAATGAAAATTATATTTATTCTTATTCTGGAAACAGAGTATAGGGGCTAGCATGTGTGCAAGGCATCCTTTCAAATCACAGCACTATTGTCTCACACACTGCTAAAGGCTGAGCAACATTGCTTTCTCGGTTCCTAGCTCTGAACTCCTGGCCCAGCTGACTATTTATTATCGGGAGTGGCCCCAGGTCTACTGTGAACCACTTGGGAGACACCACAAAGGAATGAAAATTCCTCTTCCCACCCTGTTTGTTCTTTTTATGATTTTTCATCATTTTAATTTTTCACGTTTTTAAATATATCTTGCATTATTGTAAAACATTTGCATATCAAAAATTTAAATTAGTAAATAATCATAAAGTAAGCAACTGTGTAAGCACAGTGATGCTTTAGCAAAGAGGCACTGCTGACAACCGATATATTCTCAAATTCCCTTCTGCCTAGAGACAATCAAGTCTATTACTTTGTGGTTGTCACGTTTTCTCTTTGAAAAAATATTTTGCCTACGAATTTAAAAATCATTGTATATGGGTATATTTAAAGAAAATAGTTCAGTTTTCTGAGCTTTATATAAAGTGACTCATAAAGTATATATTCTTTTTTCTTTAATCAACACGGCATCTGAAAGATTTTCTCATATGTGGTACATTTTAATCATCAGCTATGTTAAATATGCAGAATATATAATTTATATAATGTATAAATAATTGTAATAAGGTGAACATCCATGTTCCCATCACCTAACTTTAGAAATGTTCAACTGGGGCTATCTACCATCTTCCAAGGTATTCTGATTAGGAATAAAAAGGGGGAATACCTGTAAAACTATATAGCTAGTAACCCGCTGAGATGGTAGCTAAGAGTCTCGAAGTATCTTGCCAATAATACAATCAAACGGGTCTGACCTTCTAGCCCCAGACCCATGAGCTTGCCCCTGGCCTAGATGACTAACACTAACTTTTTCTTGTAGCCACGCTGCTGTATCTATGTTATTGGAAACAGAAACCCGTGTAAATCCCAGTCAATTGCAACCTGCAATAAGGGGCTTTTTCCATGCGCTTCTGTCTTAGTGAACAAGAGGGTTCTACACTGCATGATTTGGCTGCCCTGATTTCAGTCCTATTGTCACTGCACATTCACAAAGCCCAAAGACGCCTCCACTGAGTGTTGCTGCCGCCATGATCTCCCTTGCAGTGACCGTTACATTCTTCTAAGAATATCCAGCCCAAGAAGGGAATGAGCCAGAGTTCCAGATTCTTCCTGTATCATCCAGGGCACAGAGAAGCAAATTGCCATTCCTCCAACAAATATTTAATTACTCCAAAAGCATGCCACTGGGTGGTTGATGCTATAAATAACATAATAGGCAGAGTGAGCACTCAAGCAAAATTCTGGACATGGACCGTGAAAATGAAATGGCAAAAGTGTCTGAGAGAATGAGGGAAGATAGAAGTGATAAAATGGTTGTCACCTTTCTGGAAATGTGTGAATTAATTTGTGCTCTTACATCCCAAGAGGTCAAGTGAGGCCTCAGGGTGCCCTCTGCTCTGCGCTGCCCATTCAATGTGTCCTACGCTCCTAGCCTGCTTGTGCGCACTGCAGCTTCCAAGCCAAGCACTTTGGTGGCACTATTTGCCTCCGAATTCCCAGTGAGTGACATATGGAAGGGTCTCCCCACACCTTCCCAACCTGCCCCCGCCAGACAAAAAAAGAAATTAATTAACATGTATTTACTATTGGAAACTTTGCGTCCAAAGCAAACAAATAAAACATGTTTTAAGAGTTAATGTTGGTCCTTCTGGTGTACAAAGGACCACACCTCAATACCGCAGTGCCTGATTTGATGTCACTCTCTCAACTGTAGTTGAGTATGATGTCTCAAATTATGATCATGAACCTGTTTCTCATTGCCATTCTATCAGCTTTGGTTTTATGTACTATAAAGGTCTCCCATTAGGGGTCCTAACATGCAGGATTGTTCTATACCTTGATGGACTTAGATTTTTATCATTATCTTTAAAAAAAACCTTTATAATTGAATATAATATTTTTCCTGAGATTTGCTTTTTCTAACATTAATTCTGCCACTGCATCTTTCTTTAAAAGGTCTTCCTCTTATAGGAAGCCTCTTTCTGAGGCATTTGGGTAACATGAATTATTAAACTATTTGATTTATTAATAATTTGACAATTTCATATGTTTATGATACTAATTCCTGAAACTTCAATCCCTAAAACATTATAAAAGAACAATAAAGTGACAATGCTCCAAATTTATCACATTTACCAGAGGCATAAAGTATAGAGTGATGCCTTAATTAACCTATAGTTTTAAATCTAGAAATGCTTCCCCAGCAAAGGCACAGTTCAATATATCTAAGGGTCACTCCCAAATCCTACCACATAGTAATCTCTTCCACAGATCTCCTGGAAGGCTTGATGCAACCGTGTGTGTGTGTGTGTGTGTGTGTGTGTGTGTGTATGAATGTGGTTATACATACATGTGCACATATACATACAAAATTTATGTTCCTTGACAATGAAAAGTTAGTTTTAATTTCTGAGAAATTCACTCAACATCAGTGATTTTCACTTTAAGAAACTTGGTGTTCAAAAAAGAAGCATCAATGCATAATTTAACCTGATTTCCGTGTCATTCTACAAACAAATTCCTTAAAAAGTGAGCCACTCAAACAATATGGACATTCCTCCAAAGACTAGAAATTGAACTCCCATTTGACCCAGCCATACCACTCCTGGGAATATACCCTGAGAAGTCAAAAATACGCAGCGGAAACACCATCCCTACTTTTATGTTCATAGCAGCATTATTCACAATAGCCAGAATCTGGAAGCAACCAGAGTGCCCTAGAATCGATAACTGGATAAAGAAGCTTTGGTACATGTACACAATGGAATACTATGCAGCTGTTAGGAAAAATGACGTTATACAATTTGCCTATAAATGGATGGACACGGAGAAGATTATGTTGAGCGAAATTAGCCAGAAGGAGAGAGACAGATACAGAATGACTGCATTTATTTGCATGACATAAATATATACGTGCATATTATGATACCAATATCCAAGGCCAAGTGAAACATGACTTTTTAACAGGAGGTCTTGTCAAAGGTGGAAATTATCACAAACATGTGGGAGTCAGAGGCTAGGTAAGACAGAAAATGGAACAGCGTGCTAACAATTGTCAAAAGTATTAATTCCAACCTAGAACTGAGCATTAAATACAGGCAAAAAGATACACATGACAACCCTTTAATGTATGTTCTGTAATCCATAGTCTGGAAGGGAAGGAAAAGAGAAAGAGAGAGAAAGGGAAAGAAATAAAGAACCTGCCATGGAGGCGGGCTGGGGAAGAGGGAGGGAACCGGGTAGTTGGTGGTGAAAGATGGGCATTGGTGGAGGGATGGGTGCTGAAACACTGTATGACCAAAACCCAAATATGAACTTTTTAATTGTATATCTTTGTAATTGTATATCTCACAGTGGTATAATAAAATACTTTAAAAAATTTTTTAAAGTGATAATAAAATACTTTAAAAAATTTTTTTAAAAAGTGATCCACTTTTTGTGCCTGAGAAATAACTCAGTGGGCATATGTTTTGCATGGAGAAACTCCCAGGTTAGATATGCCAAGGAGAGGCCCCTGAGCACTACTGGATATGGACCAACCCTCCACTCCGACTGCCAAAAAGGTGATCAGTATCTGAAGTATGTGCTAAATATTCCATTAACAAAACCCATTTTCACAAATCTGTCAAATGATGAGGTACATGTATAAATTTGAATAAATACTAGATTAAATAATTCACTCAGACACCCAAAGTATCACTTATAGCATTTAACCAAGTACTTGAGAGCAAAAGTGAAATCTGACTCAGTAATATAGGTCAACAGTAGAATAAGAAGAGCAAAAATTTGCAACATTTTATTCATTTATACCGACATGGAATACAAACAGAAGACAAACAGTGACTATTTGAGAAAGAATATTGATTATAATCTTAAAGAAAAACCCAAAAACTATAGAGTGATTTTTAAATATAAGAAAAATACACTAAGATAAAAAATAAATTTTTAAATAGACTACACTGAGAGACTTAACTTTTCATTCTCTATTTCCCACAAATATAGAAGCATGCCACTTGGAGCTAGAATGAAGGGGGTCTTTTTTTTTAAAGGAAAGTAAATTTTATGAAGACAGGGACAGATAAATCACACTTCTTAGAACTCCATCAGTCTCCTTTACGTCCTAGAATTTTAATTTACTTGATCATAAACATGATTCTCACTGGCCTGATGTGACGGCAGGAATGATCCACAGTGCTCAGCAACATGCTGTGTGAAGCAGACACCAGGCTCTCGCATCCAGCTCGAGATGAATGGTCTTAGATCTCTGCCCACCTTAAAAGTATCCCACGTAAACAACAGCCTACCTTAGCCACACAGCAAGAAGTCCAAAGGCTTCCTAAGAACACTGCGGAAGCTCCATGACCAGCAGGCAAGCCATTTCACTTCTGCTCCTTCCTCAGCCACACCCAACAGGAGCAAAGCAGGACACAGAAAGCCCAGATCTGGTAACTTAAGTAGATTTGGTTATAACCAGCTGTCACTGGTTAACCAGCTTTGCAGATAGACTATAAAACATGCTGTTTAATTTTTTTTCATACCTGAATAGTTACACACTTTGGACCTAACTGCCGAAAGGCTTATTGTGAACTGCAACTATAATCAGGTTTCAAATCCACAGTCCTTCAGCTACCAGACTGCTAACTGGAATTTCAGCCCACATGTGCCCCTCACAATTTGCAGAGTTATTTTAAGCACTGACCTAAGTTCTCAGAGAATGTAAGCTGATGGCGAAGGGGTATCTAATGTGTCAGTTGCTTGGTTACAGCAGAAAGCTTATTCCAGAAGCTTACAATTTGAATGCAGCACTTCCATGCACAGTACTACTTGCAAAGAAAAACACTGAAATCATACACCTAACGGATAATGCAAAAAAGTATATACTTGTCATGAATAATAATAATTCAGGAAAGCAAGTGACTTACACAACTATTTTACAAAGCAATCTTAAGTTTAAATGGCAGCATACCATCACACAGGATACCTTGTCATAAGAAGTCCCAATTTAAGTAAACTAACAGTCCAGAATCTTATTCAAAGTATTCATTCCCTTCTAGATTCTCATAGAAGTAATAAATAAAAAAATGCTCCGCAAACACTTTTCCAAAGTATAAAACTCAAATTCCTCTCACAAATCAAAACATACTCTCAGTGGCCAGCTAGTTCCAATAAAGTACTCCACTTATGGGCTCATATCACCATTTTACAGACATACAGTTTATGAGAAAAATAACCAAAAGAGAAACTATATAAGGGAATTGTATTGCACCCCCTTACCAGAGGCTTCCTCCAGACTGTCCTGAGTTTTCTGACTCCCAGAGATCACATGGAATAAATTCACCAACCTTTCAACTTCCTCACCAAAATCATTCTCATAGTTTCCACAAAAAATTAGAAGCATGGATTCCAGGGAGGTGGAAGCTATAAATTTGATGTAAGAAAGTTTCCTAGGTTGAAGACAAGTTAAGAATTACCTGTGAAAAATTAGTCAAACCTGACTGAGAAAAGTTTAAAGAAAAGATTTGAGAGATCAGTTAGGAATGGTGAGCCATGCTCTGCCTAAAAACAAAATGTGCTGAGATGGATAATATTGGAAGGCTTTTCCTTGTCTTCGACTTCTAACCCTCTCAAACCTCCACCTTAATGAAAACCTCCCTGAACACAGGGAGTGGTTGCAGGGACTCTCCTCATGCTCCTGAGCTCTGACATTTCCTGACACCTTAGTACCTCTTTACTTGCCTAAATAGAAAACTACTTCACTGTCCCTGTGTCCAGCTCATCTTTTGCAGAGCTGGGCTCTTAGTAACTGGACCTACAGCATCACCTTAGCAGATATCAATGAGTGTTTTTTTTTTAAATCAATGTTGAGAGTTTAGAGAATCACTGGGCCACACATCACTTCAGAGTGGATTCAACAAACTATTTTTACTCTATTCCCACTCTCTTGAGATATTACTAACTGTTGCAGGACTCCTCTAAGAGCCCCTTTTTCTACCCTGTGGAGATTTTTCCTGGCAGATCTTGCTCAAAACATTAGCATATAAAAGACATTGGGTGAGGTGCTGGGAGAAGTTACCTGAAGGCATTTGACCCTGCCAGGAGAAGCTTACATTTGGCTTGCAGCTCCTCCCAGCTCTGCTGGGAGGCTTTGAATTTTCATCCCTAGATAGCCCAGCCCAGAATGGGATGGGCTGGGGAGTTTGGGCGGATTTCGAGCTATAAAATAAGCTGCAAGAAAGAAGCTCGCTCTCTTTTTTTTCCTTTTTTTTTTTTTTTTTTTGCCTTTTTGGTTTCCCTTTGTTCTCTGTTGGGCCTCAACACGTGGTGGCCACCATCTTAGCCTGCACCTGGCTGAGGCCTAGCTGGGAACGCAGAGTCCGGAGGCTTTCCCTGCTGTTGGATTGTATATTGGAACCTGTAATAGTAAAGCCCTTTTAAAACTGCATCGGATTCCTGAGTTTTCATCCATTCCTTGCCAGCTCGGAGGTAGAAGGGAACTCACTTCCCGGCACAGTTGGGGGACCCCAGCGGCGCTCCCCAACAACTAACCATTGACTGAGTTGGAAAAGTGGATGTCAAGCGAGCATTGCTATAAAATTCAATGGATAGCTGATGAAAGACCAAACAAATGAAGAAATCTTTGTCAAATTCTTAAAGCCTCTCTAATATCCATCCTTTTTTCCAGTTTCAATCTTAAACCAGGCCTGTGCTAGTCAGTCAGTCCCAATGTAAAACAATCCACTTGCCAAAGCTAAAAAAAGCTTGCATATATTTCTCAGTATGACAAGCAATCACCCTTCCTCTATAGCACCCCAGCTCTGACTTCTTGGCAGCTGAGGTATTTCCCTTCATGATAATAATACAGTTGGGAGACAGATTTATCCGTCAAAGCTGACATACGATGAGAATGAATCACATGGCTATAAACTGGCAGTGGCTTCACCTGATCACTTGACATCCTGATTTTCATCGATTTGCTTGAGCGCGCCAATAACATTTGCATTTGACCCCATCACGTGCCAGTGTAGCCCAATGGCATCTGGTTGCTTCAGGAATACATAGAGCCTCAAACCGTTCATTCAGGGTCTTGACAAAAAAGACTGATCATCTTATAGGTGGGCCACATGATCTTTTGACATCTTGTGGGATCCAGTCGGTAATGGCTCTAGTCCAGTGGTCGTCTCCAAATCGCATTATATGTCCAGCCCATCTGATTTTCAATGCCTTGGCAAACGAGACAGCGTCCCTGACTCTGGAACAGCGACAGAGGTAGGAGCTCCGGATTCCAGCTCTCACTTGAGTGAGGCGTGATATTCCAAGCATAGTTCTTTTGATTCCTCTTTGGGAGACGCAAATAGCATTCTCATCCTGCTTCTGTAGGAACCAGGTCTCTGAGGCATATGTTAATGAAGGGAGAACGGTGGAGTTGAAGAGATGTGCCCAGAGCCGGAGATTCTTTGTCTTTTTTAGCTATGTCTTCAATGCTCTTGAAGGCATTCCATGCCGCTCTTTTCCTCCTGTGCAGCTCAGGTTTTAGGTTGTTCATCATGGATTCTCGACTATCTCACAATAGTATAATAAAAAATTTTAAAATTAAAAAAGAAATTAATTTAATAAAAGAAAAGAACATTGTTTTCTATTACAAATGGTAAAAAGTATTTGGTGATACACATTTTAGAAGTTACTTTTTTAGCATTTAAAATTTATTTATAAATTTTTGTGTTTTTTATGCTTATTTTATGAAGTACAACTTTGTTTTCCAAAACTGTTATACCAATTTACATTCACATCAGTCAGGATTCCTTTTTCTCTACAGACTTACCAATATTTGTTACTAGGACTTTTCATCTATGACTTTCTTCACAGATGTGAAATAATGCTCTGTTACAGTTTTGATTTGCATTTCTCTAATAATTAGAGATAATAAGCAATTTTTCAAGTGCACTATCTCTGTCTTCTTTGGAGAAATACTTATACTGATCTTGTGCCCCTTTTAAATGGGTTGTGTATTTTTTGTTGTTTATTTTCATGCACTGTTCATATCCTTCAGTATTAACCCTTAACAGAGGAAGATGTGCAAATATTTATGAGATAACATTTCATCAATGGTTTTTATCAGAATTTGAGAGCATGGCCTTCTGGCTGTTCTAGGAGGGGTTTTGTGAGTCATGGTTGGTGGTACTAGGACTTACTCTCAGTTATTTGCTTGGGGATCATTCCTTGGTGGTATCCGGGGACCCTATGTAGTGCTGGGATCCAATTAGGGTGAGCAGAATGCAGGGCAAATGCTTTAACTTCTGTACTATCTCTTCCGTCCCTGATCATTTTTTAAAATAGAAATATAAACCTTGCTCAATTATATCCTGATGGAATAAAAAAGGAGCATCTACTTCACATAATACCATTTTAGTCCTCATTTAAAGAGCTATCTGAACTAGCCAGAACAAAAGAAGATAGATGACAAAATCAAAACAAAATTTTCTCACTAGCACAAATATCAGTACCAGTCTGGGAAGTTATACTTACTTGAGAATTACGTGTTACTAAGAGAATTTAAGAAGGACCCAAACATAACTTTCCATAACTGTCACATAACAGAAACCAGATATTGAGGCCAGGGTAATAGTACAGTGGGTAGGGCATTTGCCTTGCATGCTGCCAATCTGGGTTCAATCCCTGGCATCCTATATGGTTTTCCAAGCTAATCAGGAGTGATCCCTGACTGCAGAGTCAGGAGTAATCCCTGAGCACCACCCATAGAGTCAAAAAAAGAAAAAGTATGTATACAAACCACACACACCCCATTCAAACAGAGAGAATCATCTGAAAACAGTAGCTTTAAGAGGGATTCTTCTGAGATTCAGTGAATAATCTTTAAAGGTTTTTATTGCTAGACATGTTTATTTAAATACAGTTTTTCATTATTGCATCTTAAGCTTTGTTTTCAGTTTACTGCACTGTATAAAGAAGAACATGGCTCCTTCATGAAGGACCTTAGGCTCTACATAGCAGACAGGTGATTAAATAAGGACACTGCTGTGTGCAACCTTACAAAGAACAAAAACAACCAGTATTGACAAGATATGGGGGGGGAAAGCGACCATTATTCACTGGTGATGGGAAGATCTATTGTTTCAGTCATCTTTTAAATTTTATTATAAGATCATGAGATATAAAATTACAAAACTGTTCATGATTAGGTTTAAGTCATACAGTGTTGCAGTACTCATCTCTAACCAGTGCACATACCCATCACCAATGTCCCCAGATTGCCTTTTCCTACCCCTCTCATGCCTCTATGGCAGGCACTTTTCCTCTTTGTCTCTCTGTCTCTGTCTCTGTCTCTCTCTCTTTGTTCTCTTCTACTTTGTGGTTTGCAGTATATACATTTATGGGTTATCATGGATATCCCTTTGCCTACATTCATTGCTCAGTTCTTGTCTGGTGCTACCATTTCCAACAATTATTAGCACACTGGTAACTTCTCTATCTTACCTAACTTCTGACTCCCACACACTTGTGGTAAATTCCACCCATTGACAAGTCCTCCTGGTCCATGTTTGACTGAACTTGGATAGTAGTAGCAATCTTTTTATATGCTGAAAATAAATGCAGTCATTCTATATATGTCCTTTTCCTTCTAACTAATTTCACTCAGTATGATTCTCTTCATGTTATTCATTTATAGGCAAACTTCATAACTTCCTTTTTTCCTAACATCTGCATAGTATTCCATTGTGAAGATGTACCACGGTTTCTTTATCCAGTCATTAGTTCTCAGGCACTCTGGTTGTTTCCAGATTCTGGCTATTGTGAATAGTGGTACTATGAACATAGAAGTGAAGATGGTGTTTTTGCTTTGTGTTTTTTGGGCTCCCAGGGTATATTCGAAGGAGTGGTATTGCTAGGTCAAACAGGAGTTCAATTTCTAATTTTTGGAGGAATGTCCATATTGTTTTCCAAAAAAGGCTGTACCAGTCAACATTCCCACCAGCAATGGATGAGAATCCCTTTCTCCCGCAACCATGTCAGCACTGGTTGGTCTTGCTCTTTGGATGTAATGTGGTATCTCATTGTTGTTTTGATTTGCATCTCTCTGATGATTAGTGATGAAGAGCATTTTTCATATGCTGCCCATTTGAATTTCTTCTTTGAAGAAGTTTTTGTGCATTTCTTCTCCCCATTTTTTGTTGGGGTTGGCTATTTTCTTCTTGTAAAGTTCTACCAGTGCTTTATCTATCTTAGATATTAACCCTTTATCAGATAGGCATTGGGTGAATATTTTCCCTACTCTGTGGGCTGTGTTTGTATCTTGGTCACCATTTCTTTTGAGGTGCACTAGCTTTTTTAGTTTTATGTATCCCATATGTTTATCTTTGCTTTCAGTTGCTTTAATGGTGTTTCATCTTTGAAGATGCCTTTAGCTTAAATGTCCTGGAGGATTTTGCCTTTATTTTCTTCAATGTAATTTATGTATTCAAGTCTGATATTGAGAGATTTAATCAATTTTGATCTTACTTTGGTTCCTGGCATTATACAGAGGTCTGAGTTAATTTATTTTGCCTGTAGCTGCCCAGTTTACCTAGCACCACTTGTTGAAGAGGCTTTCCCTGCTCCACTTTGTATATTTTGCTCCTTTATCAACGATTAAATTATCATGAATTTGAGGATCTGTGTCAGGATGTTCAACTCTGTTTCATAGGTCCACAGGTCTGTATTAACCAAGATACTCCAATACCATGATGTTTTAATTACTACTGTATGGTTTGTAGTACAGTTTGAAGTTGGGAAAGGTGATGCCTCCCATCTTCTTTTTCCCAAGGAGTGTTTTGGCTATTTGTGTGGGTTTATAGTTCCATATGAATTTCAAGACTGTTTCATCAATTTCTTTGAAAAATATCACAGATATCCTTAAAGGGACTGCTTTGGATATGCATAATACTTCAGGGAATATTGTCATTTTGACAATGTTGATTCTCCCAATCCATGAGCAGAGGATGTGTTTCCATTTCCAAATGTCCTCTCTTATTTCTTAAAACAGAGTGTTTTACATCCTTATTTAAACTAATTCTAAGATACTTGATTTTCTAAGGTACGACTGTGAACAGGATTATTTTTAATGTCACTTTCTACTCTTTCTTTATTTGCTTTCCTTATTTATATAAAAACCCACAGAGTTTTGGGTATTTATTTTGTAACCTGCCACTTTACTATACATATCTATAGTATCTATGAGCTTTAGGGGAGAGACTATAAGATCCTCTAAGTATAGCATCATGTTATCTGCAAATAGTGATAGTTTGGCTTTTTCTTTTTTATCTGGATGCTCTTGCTGTTTTTTCTTCCCCTAATTGCTTTGGCAAGTATTTCTAGTACCATGTTGATAGAAGTGGTGACAGTGGGCAACCTTTTCTTGTCCCTGATCTTATGGGGAATGTTTTCAGTTTTTCCCCATTGTGAATAATACTTGCTGGGGGCTTTCAGTAGATGTTTGACATCTATATTGAGGAAAAGTTCCTTCAATTCCCTTTTGTGGAGCATTTTTATATTGAGTTGTTGCTGGATCTTGTCAAATGTGTTCTCTGCATCTATTGATATGATCATATGGTTTTTATTTTTACTTTTACTTATATGGTGTCTCATGTTGATTGATTTGTGAATGTTGAACCATCCTTGAATCCGTAGGATGAATCATACTTGGTTTTGGTATATGATCTCTTGCTGAGTCTTTGGATTTTATTTGCTGGTATTTTGTTGATGATTTTTACTTCATAATCATCAGGGATATTGGCTTGTAATTTTAATTCCTTGTGATGGTTCTGTCTAGTTTGGATATCAGGGTGATATGTGCCTTGTAGAAATTGTTTGGGAGTGTTTCTGTTTCTTCAATTTCCAGTTTAGCCATTTTGGAAAACAATATGGACACTCCTCAAAATCTAGGAATCAAGCTTCCATTTGACCTAGCAATTAGGTTAAAAAGAGTCTATATAAGGTATTTATATTCATTTTTAATTTTTTTTTGGTATTTACATTCCTATATTCAGTGCCCTACTATATATATATATATACATATATATACACACACATATAGCTATATATATATACACACACACACACATATAGCTCTCTCTCTCTATATATATATATATACCTTTTCCTATATAAAAGGTATTTATATTCCTATTTAATTTGTTTTGGTATTTACATTCCTATATTCACAGCCTGGCTCACACGGCCACTTGCGGCCATGCAGTTCATCAATAAATGCTGTATTTAGAGATGACTACAAGAGTATGCCACCCGCACGGCAGAGCCTGGCGAGCTACCCGTGTCGTATTTGATATGCCAAACACCAGTAACAATTATAGACCTCATTCCCATGACCTGATGTAATGGTTTGAGGCTCTTTATTTCCTGGAGCAAGTAGATGCCCTTGGGCTCTACTGGCATGAGACAGGACATAAGATGTTACTGGTACCGCTCGAGCAAATCGATGATGAACGGGAAGACAGTGATACAGTGATACAGTGATATATTCAGTGTATACTATTCATAAAAGAAAAAATATGGAAACACTCCAGGTGTCAAGAAAATATGGCTGAATAATAAAACTATGGTACATACAAGCAATGGAATACTACTAGACAATAAGAAAGTCATGCAGTTTTCTACGTGGATGATTCTGTAGAGTATCATGCTGTGTGAAGCAAATCAGAAAGAGAAGAACAGACACAATGATTTCTCTCATATATGGTATATAAAGAATCATAGTAGGGGAAAAGTCACAAAGGCAGCAGAAACTCATACCTGGTTTTCAGTAGGAAGCTTATCAAGGAGATGAATAGGAGGGTGGATTATTATGCAGTGGGACAACACAAGGACAATGGTGGAAGAAAGTGAACACTCTTGTCGTGGGGTGGTGAAGGACTGTATTATGCATGGGAACCATACCATTAAAAGTTTTACAAACTATGGTCTATAAAAAATAAATTTCAATTAAAAATTAAAAAATTTTGAACACTATGTAAAAATCACAGTGATGGTAACTTCAGAGAAGGTTATGGAAACAGGAAAGAATGGAAGGACACCTAACCCAAAATAAAACAGAAAGGCCACTTAGGAAAGGTGATGCATGTTCATGTTTTAAAGAACAAGTAATAGAGAGACACCATGGGTTTGGGTAAAAGCAGTCAAGACACATTCTATGAGAAGACTTGAAAGCTAGAGACAAAATGGTGTTTAGGGAGCTGAAAATAGCTCAAAATGATAAGAACCTAAAATGCCAATAAAGGGAGTAGCAGAAGGCAAAAAGTTAACGAACAAAAAAAAGTAACTCATCACACTTGAGGCAGCCCAGAGAAAAGGCTGTCAGTTATTGAACCTTAATCCTGAGGACTTTAAATAAAACTTTAAGTAAACAATGATTCTCTTTCCCATTTGAGTCAGATAAAATCAATCATCATTACATAAAAATTCATAATTGGTATTTTCTAGTATTCTATATATAGTGTTTGCTATTCAGGTATGGGTCTACAATAAACATAAGCTTCACATTTTAAAGCACACATAACACATTTTCAAGGCAGCAATTCAGTGATTAAACTCTAGTAGAAAGTTTAAGGTTCAATTTCCTCTTACTGTGAAAGAGGAAACCAAGGTCTAAATAGTCATTATTTGCTCTAGTCACATGCTTAAAGGGGAAGTCCCAGATAAGGGCAGCTGTGTTTGAATATCCTACAGAACTCAGTGACTGTCTCAGTACAGCTGAAAGGAGAGGGGGAGAACAGGCATGAGGGATGGGTAGAATATATATATAACTGCAATCTGCCATTGCTGGATTCTAAGCACAGTAGTGAACATTTGGGTAAGATCCATACTTTAGAAGGATCATTCCCTTGTTTGGACAGGGAGACTTAAAATAGGGGTCTCTTCAACAACTGGCACAAAGGATGCATAATAAAAGGCAATGAAAAGGAAAAGAATCAACAGCTGAACCAACAATTGAAACAATTGGGAAATATAACAGATCTGATTTGGTCATCAATTCAAAGACATTGGGTAAAGGAGAGAAGTTGGGCATGAGTAACTCATTTCCTGGTCTGGGTTAACCAGAGGTCCAGGTGTATTATGCACAGGTAGTTTTTAGGGAGAAAATAGGTGCCATACAGCACTGAAATGAGTGAACTAATCTGAGATGGGTGGAGTAAGCAGCTATAATGTCATATCCCTTGTCACTCGTGTCACTTGTGTTGCCACTTGTGTTCCCATTGTTCATCGGTTTGCTCAAGTGGGTGCCAGTAATGTCTCCATTCATTGGGAATGAGGTCTATTATTGTTACTGTTTTTGGCATAGCAAATACACCACAGGTAGGTTGTCAGGCTCTCCTTGGCTCTGGTTTCATCCCAGGGGGCCCAGTTTTTTATGCCAGACCATCCATCATCCAGGGACCATGAGGCAGAGCCCTGGGGGTGTAGACGAGCCTCTCTCCTGTCTGCCACCTGCTGATGCAGCCAGGCACCAGAGCCACACCTGCAACACCTCAAGGGGAAGGGCATCAGGATGCTAAGTGTCAGAGTGTTCAATTGAGGTCATTTCTATTACATTTGCTGCTCAGCATTGCATGGGTAAAATTTATAATCATGATTCATTAGCAATAATTCCACATTTTACTAGTCTATAAACTGCAATTTTTTATCATTTCTTGATTTTTATTTCTGGCTCTGTCATACTATCTTATGCAAACCAACCATCTCACTGAGAGGAACCAAATAGCTGAATAGCAAAATAAAAAGATTCTGTTTGAGACCTGTGGATCTATGGAATAGAGTTGAGTATCCTGACACCCATTCTCAAATACATGATCATTTAATCTTTGATAAAGAAGCAAAAAGTACGAAATGGAGCAAGGAAATCCTCTTCAACAAGTGGTGCTGGGAAAACTGGGCAGCTACATGCAAAAAAAAATGAATTTGGACCTCTGTCTAACACCATGCACAAAACTAAGATCAAAATGGATTATAGATCTCAATATGAGACCTGAATCCATAAAGTACATCAAAGAAAATATAGGAAAAACCCTCCATATTCAAAGATAAACATCACTAACAAAGCAACTAGAAGCAAACACAAACATATGGGACTCCATGAAACTAAAAAGCTTCTTCACCTCAAAAGAAACAGTGACCAAGATACAAAGACAGTCCGGGGCGGGGCGGAGCGATAGCCCAGAGGGTAAGGCGTTTGCCTTGCGCGGCCGGCCTGTGCCGGCCTGGGTTCGATCCCGGCATCCCATATGGTCCCCCGAGCACCGCCAGGAGTAATTCCTGAGTGCAGAGCCAGGAGAAACCCCTGAGCATTTCAGGGTGTGACCCAAAAAGAAAAAAAAAAAAAAAGACAGTCCACAGAACAGGAAAGAATAGTCACCCAATACCCATCTGATAAGGGGTTAATATCCAGGATATATCAGGCACTGGTAGAACTTTACAAGAAGAAAACAGCCAAACCCATCAAAAACTAGGCAAAAGAGATGAACAGAAACTTCAACAAGGAAGAAATTCAAATGGCCAAAATACATATGAAAAAATGCTCATCATCATTAGTCATCAGAGAGATGCAAATCAAAACAACAATGAGATATCATCTCACACCACAGAGACGTATCCAAAAGAGCAAGGACAACAAGTGCTGGCGTGGATGCAGGGAAAAGGGACTCTCATCCATTGTTGGTGGGAATGTCGACTGAAACAGCCTTTTGGAAAACAATATGGGCATTCCACCAAAGACTAGAAATTGAGCTCCCAATTCACCCAGCCATACTACTCCTGGGAATATTCCCTGGGAAGGCAAAAACACACAGCAGAAACACCATCTGCACTTTTATTTTCATAGAGGCACTATTCACAATAGCCAGAATCTGGAAACACCCAGAGTGCCTGAGAACTGATAACTGGATAAAGAAACTTTGGTACATCTACACAATGGTATACTAGGCAGCAGTTAGAAATAATGAAGTTATGGATAAAGAAACTGTGGTACATCTACACAATGGAATACTACGCAGCTGTTAGGAAAAATGAAGTTATGAAATTTGCCTATAAATGGATGGACATGGAAAGGATCATGTTGAGTGAAATTAGTCAGAAGTAAAAATGCAGATATAGAATGACTGCATTTGTTTGCATGATATAAATTAAATATATATGTGTATATATATAGTATGACACCAATATCCAAGGTCAGGCGAAACATGGATCAGGAGATTTTGCCAAAGGTAGAATCTACCACAAATGTGTGGGCATCAGAGGTTAGGTAAGACAGAGAAGGAAACAGTGTGCTAATAATTGTCAAAAGTGATAATACCAGCCTAGAACTGAGTATTGTATACAGGCAAAAGATACACATGATAACCTCTAAATGTATGTATTGCAATCCACATGTGTAAGAGAAGGAATAGAGAAATGGAGAGAAAGAGGAAGAGAGAAAAGAGATAAAAACCTGCCGTAGAGGCAGGTTAGGGAGGGAATCGGGGATATTGGTGGTGGGAAATGGGCACTGATAGAGTGATGGGTGCTGGAACACTGTATGACAGAAACCAAACATGAACATCTTTGTAATTGTATATCTCATGGTGGTATAATAAAATCTTTTTTAAAAAATAGATTCTGTTGGAAGTCAGAGTTACCAAAACATCAAGGATATGAGAGCCTAAAATTCCCCTAAATTTCCAATGGGGGAAAGTTCCATATCACCCCCACCCCTTCAAGATCTTTGCAGATATTAGCCAATCTAAGAGATTAAGTAGCTGAGTTAAGGTTTTTATAGTCATCAGCACTTAAGGGACAAAAATTATAGCTCAGGACCCAAGACAGAATAATCCTATAGTAAAATCAAGACATTCTAGAAGAACCTAAAGAATCACTCCAGAAAATACCAAGAAACAAAAATACACAAGGACTCATAAAGTGAACCCAGTAATAAAAAAAAAAGAAACAAAGAATAGTATAACATGACCAAGTTGGATACACTCCACGAAAGCACTAATTCATTCATTTTCAAAAAACTTACGGAAAAATTCATATGATGGCTTTAACATATTCAGAAAAAAAAGCAAGAATTTGCTAAAAAGACAAAGTTCATGGACATAATTTGAGGAGAGATTGTTAGAATACTATTTACTTTATGGATACTAAGATACTTTAAGCTGTAAAGTATTGAATATCATTTACTTTAAACACTAAACACTTTTATTTAATGATGCTGACCTGGACAGTGAAGCTCTAAAGCAATGAGTGAACAATCATGAGGAATATACGCCAAGTTATCAGTAAGAGTTACTGCTAAGAATATAAAAGGAAAATGAGATTCTCGTTTTCTCAAAAATGAAATATAAAACAAAATTCTCATTCTCATTTTTGTTTGGCTCTTTGTTTTTAAACAATAATCTGGTATATCATAAAGATTGTATTTCCTATTTTAAAAGTACTTTATCATCGATAAATATGTAAATTTATATTAATTACCAAGGTCATAGGGAGTATGCAGACAGAGATAAGATTACAGGGGAATAATAATCATCAGATGTGGACTGATGAGAAAGAGTACAGAACTCTGCCTAGTCTTGTATTGCATTACACACCAAGCCTAGTCTGTTCTATAGTTGCACCTATGAAAACAAATGATAGATGAAAAGAAATTTTTATAAAATCTTTGGGTTCCACACTGATTTATACTAAATCACAAAACATTTCTTTCTTTTTTTTTTTTCGAAATAGCTACATGAGTCACTTTACACAAATCATGAAAAGAAATTCAACATCAGAAGCCTGACTAACTATGAATGGACATCTTGTCTATGAATCAGGCATGAATGTCTAAGAAGAAAACCTTTTGAATTCTGCATATTATGCTATTATTTCCATCACAAGACTTCAGGCCTAAACACAAAAGTTTCATTAATGCCAAAGATCACACAGGAGAATTCACTATTCAGGTCAACTGTGAAATTCTTTCTTCTTCAGAGATGTCTCCAGCATTCTCTTAGATTATCATGATAACTATGCATTTTCACCTAATTCTGAAGAATGGCTAAACTGTTTCTTTTTTCTCAATATCAGACATAGTAACAAGTATTTCTTCCTCGGCCAAGCAGCTGCCTATCATTAGGAAATACAGCGCTCAGCAGAACGTGCTTCGTAAAAAGGAAGACTCTGAGAAGACAGGCTCAAAAGTCCCATTTCCATGGTCGGTCTGCCTCACCTACATACAAAGACTGCTTTTTCTCTCACAGCACCATGAAAACTCTAAATTTTCCAAGGATCTAAACCATTATAGTGCCATTTTAAGAAAATAACTCTATAATTTTCAGAATACATATCTTACTAGGGATTACCCAAGCATAGAGATATGAGAAAGAGGTAGGAAGCTTGTTGTGCATGAAGCAACACATGTTCTATCCCATATAGGATAGAATATTTATTCCATATGGTCTCCTGAACCCTGTGAATAATAATCCATGAGAGCAGAGCAGGGAATAAGGCCTGAGCATAGAAAGGTGTGGCCAAAAAAATAAAACCCTCAAATAAATATATAATTAAAAAAGAAATATATAGGCCTGTCGGGGAGCCACTGGGGTCCCCCAATGATATCAGGAAACGAGTTCTCTTCTACCTCCAAAGCTAGCAGGGAAAGGATGAAAACTCAGGAGTCCAGTGCAGTTTTAAAAGGCTTTACTCTCACAGGTTATGGTATACAATTCAGTAACAAGAAAATCCTGGACCTTAGGTTCCTGGCTAGGTCCCAGCCATGTGTAGGTTTAGATCCCTAGGCCAGCATGGCTGCTGCCACATTGCTAAGGCCCAACAGGGAAGAGAAAGGAGAGAGAGGAGAGAGGAGGCAGAGGTCAAAGGAGGAACAAAAATGACCAAAAAACCCTTTCTCCTTTCTCCTAGTTTAATTTATACATAGAAGCCGATAGTCCAGCAGGTAGGGTGTTTTTCTTGCACACAGTCAGCCCATGCTGGCCGGGTTCAATCCCGGCATCCCATATAGTCCCCTGAGCACCGCCAGGAGTAATTCCCTGAGTGCAGAGCCAGGAGTAACCCTGAGCATTGCTGGGTGTGACCCAAAAAAGCAAAAAAAAAAAAAAAAAAGAAAGAAAGGAAGGAAGCCCACCAAAAACCTTCCAGTCCAGTCCATCCTGGGCTGGGCTATCTAGAGAGGAAGCCAGGTAAATGACTGTATTGAAATGCACATCTTCAGGTGGGCCCTTTGGCTCAAGCTCCACAATGCCAGAGCTGACTCTCTGAGATAAGATCTCCCTAGCAGAGTGGGGAGGGGCTGCATCTCTATACCAGAAAGCAGTTTAGAATGTGATTTGTAGAGAATGGCATTAATACTTCTTACCATGAATATATATAGCCAGCTGATTCCAGACACTAGATCCCACTAAGGTAAAAAATCCGTCAGAATAATTCACTTTGGCATTACCTTTAGATCAGAAACACATCAGTTTGCCGGAGGTACACTGGTATGTCTCTTTCAACTGGGAGAACTGATTACATTATAGTTGATTCCACGTGGCCAAGTACTCTTGAAATATCTAAATGTATGTCCCTTGCAGGGACCTATGGGACTAGGAAGAGTATTGAACTGGATTCAAGCAAGCAAGATTCATAATAAGAATATTTATGCCATACATATCCAAAATAACAAAGACAAATGCTGTCGTGGATGTGGGGAGAAAGGGCCTCTCATCCATTGTTGGTGGGATGTCAACTTGTACAGACTTTTTGGAAAGCAAATCTCAGGAAAAATATTATCTTCAATTATAAAGGTTTTTTTTTTAAAGATAATGATAAAAATCTCAGTCCATCAAGGTATAGAACAATCCTCCAAAGACTAGAAATTGAGCTCCCATTCGACCCAGCCATACCACTCCTGGAAATATACCCTGGGAAGACAAAAACACACAGCAGAAATACCATCCACTTTTATTGTCATAGCAGCACTATTCACAATAGCCAGAATCTGGAAACATACAGAACATACCCGAGAACTGATGACTGGATAAAGACATTTTGGTACATCTATACAATGAAATACTATGCAACAGTTAGGAATAATGAAGTTATGAAATTTGCCTATAAATGAATGGACATGGAGAGGATCATGTTGAATGAAATTAGCCAGAAGGAAAAAAGACAGATATAGAATGACTGCATTTATTTGCATGATATAAACATATATGTTTATATATATGAATATATATACACATGCAAATATATTATGATACCAATATCCAAGGTCAGGCGAAACATAGATCAGGAGGTCTTGCCAAAGGGAGAATCTACCACAAATGTGTGGCAGTCAGAGGTTAGGTAAGACAGAGAAGGGAACAGTGTGCTAATAACTGTCAAAAGTGATAATACCAGCCTAGAACTGAGCATTGAATATTGGCAAAAGGTTATATGATAGGTTATATGATAACCTCTAAATGTATGTATTGCAACCCACAATATGTAAGAGAAGGAAAAGAGAGAGAGGGAGAGAGAAAAGAGATAAAGAACCTGCCATAGAGGCAGGCTAGGGGGGGGGGAGGGAATTGGGGACATTGGTGGTGGGAAATGGGCACTGGTGGAGGGATGGGTGCTGGAACACTGTATGACCAAAACCCAAACATGAACATCTTTGTAATTGTATATCTTGCAGTGGTATAATAAAATTTTTTTAAAAGAATATTTATGCCATAACAAATTGTGAAATCCATCTAATTATGCCCAAGCTTCAATTGTGTCTGCTCCTGAGATTCCCTAAAGCAGGGAGCAGCTCTTAGCATAAGCTAAATGTAGCAAGAACCTAAACCTCAGTAGATAGTGTTACCCAACATAGGACCATCTACATGATACAGGAAAATGATGAAAAGGCAGCATTAATTTAAAGAAACAATGACCAAAGCCGTCTGAGGTGATTTATTTTATTTATATATATATATATATACTTGTTTATTTACTTTTACTAAATGTAAATAAGAACTTGGAAAAGTAAAAAACAAAAGTGACAATTTTGGTATCTACAAGTAGGTCATAGATGATTTTTATTTTGTCCTCGCTTTTATAAATGTTTATTCATTTATTAAAAAAAAGGAAAATAACATATGTAACCTTAATGTATTAATGCAATACTAAAATTTAGTCACAGAAAAGTGCGTGTTTACTTCACAGAAGCTTCATGTTCCTAAGTCTAAACCCAATGGAATTCTTTCTTGGAGCATTCTACCCATATCCCTGGGTATGTTACCATGTCAAATTCTTATGAAAAAAGAAGTTCCATCATTTCCTTTCTTCCTAAGATATTTTACTAACACCCTTAAACTTGAGACAAACTCCTTCCTCCCAGGCAATAATTTAATGCTGAGTCAAAAAAAGACAACAAAGTCGAAATCAGGAATTCTCACACTGAATAATTTACTCCATCACACCAAGGAGCTTTGTTTACGCTCCTCTTTGAATTTCTATCTTAATTCAACTAGTGTCTCCCCCTGAGCTTGCCTCCTGCGCTGTCTAAGTCATACTTAGCTGTCTTCATGTAGAGTAATGGTTGCACCTTGTGCACCTTACCCCACTGCCTTCCCGTTCATCATCGATTTGCTCGAGCAGGCCCCAGTAACATCTCCATATGTCCTGTCTCATGCTAGTAGAGCCCAAGGCATCTGCTTGCTCCAGGAACATAAAGAGCCTCAATCCATTCCGGAAAGAGTCTATAATTGTTACTGGTGTTTGGCATATATATCAAATACAACACGGGTAGCTTGCCAGGCTCTGCCGTGCAGGTAGCATACTCTTGTAGGCATCTCTAAGTAAAGCATTTATTATTAACCGCGCAGCCGCTGGTTAATCTAATTTGATTTTAGATTTTAATCTAAAATCAAAACCTTCCCCACACCCTTAAGAAATTCAAATTGATGTTCATCGTTTATTCTGATCTACACCTTGAACAGCCATATATTGCAGGATAGATTTTGTTTTCCACATGTTGATTACCTCTTGTAGGTGCTGAATTACACTTTTGTGCTTTCTAGTGTGTTACCTGTCTCATTTGGTTTTCCAACTAAAGACATTCAGACCAAACAAGGACATTCCATTTCTCTTTACTTCTTGTGCCTATGACCTTTTAGCCAAGCTGCTGCTCCACAGCTGACTAGTCGGAGCCTAAAGTTTCCCCCTTCACTATCTCCCATCATCTTTTTAACAGAAGGACTTCATTTCCTTGGCTGATTTCTCAGATATTAGCATGACATCTTTCTAACACATTTAATGGCAATCACAGAGGAACTCAGCTTGCAAGCACATGTAGTGGTGGTGGCAGATGCTTCTTGGCAATGATACTCAATGATGCTGGCTCTTAGCACTAAACCAAAACCCCAAATCTCCATAAACAGCAATGGTTACCTTTTCTCTGAGTCTTAAGAGTTTGCTTCTGGCATTTAGAACAATGGCTACTAGATCTGTCAATGTCAATGATATGAAAGGTTCACCCCAGACAGGCAGTGCCTATCAACAGGAAAATCTAAGGCTGTCATAATTTCTACATTAAAAGAATAAAATTGATGGGAGAAAAGTGATACTAGAATTGGTAGGGAGTTTTCCTACCACACAGTCAACCCAGGTTTCAATCCCTAGCATACCATATGGTCCCCTGAGTAATGTCAGGAATTATTCCTTAGTGCAGAACCAGGGGTAACCCTTGAGAACAGCTGGATGTGGTCCCAAAATTTAAAAAAAAAACTGCATTCCTTTAATATCAATTTGTAATACTTCACAATTGGAAACACAGCTTCACACTTAAGTATGTGTATATACTTCACACCATCCACCACCAACGTTTACATTATCAAACTGGATTCTTCCATCTAATTCCTCTTCCCTTCTATTAACCACCATATTTTTTGAAGTCTAAGAGGCTCTATTTGTATGCAAAATAGTTTGCTTTTGTTACTTATAATCTATGTATGAGTGACAATATCTAGTATATGTCTTTCTCCTTCTGACTTATTTTGCTTAGTATAATCACCTCATGTTTCCTCCGTCTGTTGTAAAAGGTAACATTTAGTCTTTTTAATAGCTTAATAGTATTTCATTCATTGTATATACCAGAGCTTTACCCTTTCACTCATCAATGACAGTTAAGTTCATTCACATTTGGGGCACTATAAATAATGCTGCTATCGACGGGGAGACTGTCTTTCTTTTTTTAATTAGTGTTTCCATATTCTTCAAATAAGTATCAGGAGTGTTATTGTTGGATTATATGGCATTTTCATTTTTTATGAACTCTCCATACCATTTTCTATAGAGGCTGCACAAATTTTCAACCCTACCATTAGTGTCCGAGAGTTCCTTTTTACTTCAAACTCACACTAATACTGTTTCAAGCCTTTTTAAATAGGCCTTTTTAACCTCACAGGCATGAGGTTATTCCACTATTTTGACTTGAATTTCCCTGATAAGTGATGCTGAGCTTTTATTCATGTGCATGTGGACTGTATTTGCAGAAGCTTCTCCTCAGCTCTCCTGTCCATTTTTTTTTTTTTTGCTTTTTTGGGTCACATCCGGCAATGCTCAGGGGTTACTCCTGGCTCTGCACTCAGGAATTACTCCTGGCGGTGCTCGGGGGACCATATGGGATGCCGGGGATCGAACCTGGGCCGGGCATGAGTTGGCGCGCGGCGAGGCAACCACCCTACCCGCTGGGCTATCGCTCCGGCCCCTCTCCTGACCATTTTTTATTACATTGTTTTGTTTGTACGTTGCATGTGTTCCACATAAATTTTGATGTTGGTCCTTTATCAGATGCATGATGTGCAAATATCTTCTTACAGTTATTAGGCTGCCTGCCTTCTCATACTTAGACTAGTTTCTTCCACTGGGAAGAAGATTTTTAGTTTGGTGCAGTCCTATTTGTTTATTTTGCTTTAATTTCTCTTGTTTCAATTGAAAACCTAAATACACTTTGAGGCTTCTGTCTGAGAGTATATCACCTGTTTTTCTCCTACGTATTGTATAGCTTATGAAGACATAGTATTGACACATTTATATAATGCCTCACATGGCCAGAATCATTCTAAACATTTCACATACACTACTCATCACAATTCTAGGAGATAGTTATTATTGCTATCACAATTATTTTACTGAAAAGGAAATGAAGCACAGAGACCTGTTTGATGTAGCCATAAAAGAGCTGGGATTTGAACCCAGACAGTTGGGCTCCAGAATCAACTTTCTGGACCACCAACTACCTATCAAGTGTAGCATGAACTGTGTAAATAAAAATGTTTCATTGCTGAAAAGGTCTAGCTAACTTATTTGGGTGGGCCAAAGCAGAAAATATCCCAGAGCCATTTCTATAAGTCTGAGAGACACATTGTTCTCAGAACTCTGGCACTGGTCTGTAATGCTAACACTCACAAAGATATGACAGTAAAGTTGCGTTTGGACTGAGCTTCCATCAGCCAGTGTCAGTCACTCTTTGTGAGAGCTGTGAAGCCCATCCTTGAGGCCCCTCTTCAGCTGCTTCACTTATATTTTTTTCTATATTAAACTCTATGATTCAGGAAAATCATCAACTTGGGGCTTGATATGTAAGAATTTTAATTTTTATTTGACACAAAATAGGGGTAGATAAAGGTCAATTGAAGATAAAACTCAAACCAACAGAAGACATAAGACTATGTACACATGGCACTTTTGAGAATAATTCACACAAGGAAATTGCAACCTAAACCTCTTCCAGCCTCCATTTTGCTGTTTGCTCATGAGTAAAGTGCTGAGTTAGATTCCCCTGACTGAACACACGCTTTGCGTTACTTCTCATGCCTCTCTGTTCCCTCTGTGGAGCTGCTTCTGTACATTTGCTCTCCTTCCTGGCCTTTGGTTGATAACCCTTTTAAAAGCTAATGGCTACATGAGTGTTAAGTGCTTCGGGTCAGAATTTTTGTCAGTTCAGTTTATTGCTGTGCCAAGAATATCTGACACATTTGTAGTCTCTCAATAAATATGTGATGCATTATTAAATAGCAGATAATAGTCTAAAAAAGTATAGTATATAGATATTTTAAGAGCAGCATAAAGAATATCTATTTCAGCAAAACAGAAAAAACTTAAAGGCAATAAATGGTCATTATAATATTGTGTAGCTAAAAGTGCAGTTAAAAAGCTGATAATGATTTCTGGCTGCAGACTCAGCTCATTAGATTAAGCGGTGGATTCAGGTGAAAGAGCTGGCTGCATGCTAGTGCTGCACACAGAAGTGGATTATGCTTGCTATAAAAACGGAGAAAATATATGATTCCTTTGAAACTTTGCTTTTCAGAGAATAGTCAGCAGGTACTTGCCACCAGTCCTTCAAGACACCTTACCCAAATGTCACCTTCCAAATAGGAACAGACAATAGAAACCTTCTCTAATAATGATGAACTGAGGGGATGTCTGAATCGATTGCAGTCAGTGTAGAGGCAAATGGTATCATAAATTAAGAGAGCATGTCTGGAGATGGCCTGAAAGAAAGTCTTAGCATTGCTATCAACAACTCAATTCCTCGGGAGAGAAACTTAACCTCTGTAACTCAATTTCCACATCTGTTACAAGAGTTAAAAAGTAGGGCCTAAAAAGATGGTTCAAAGAACTGGGCTCATGCTGTAAGTGTGGGAGCTTGAGGTTTAATCTCCAGCACCACATGACTCAGAGGGTACATCTCTAAAAGACACTAAAACATTGAAATTAAATATAGATAAAAGAAGCAAAACTAGTACCCATTTTAATGGATAAAGAGTAAGTGTTATGGTACCTACATACAGCTGGCATAGCGTTGAATAAAACTCACATATAAAGACCAGAGTAATAATACCAAAGCTAAGGAACTTGTCTAGCATGTGGCTGCAACCCTGGCTCAAATCCCAACACTGCAAAGTGTGGCATCAGAGCCAGGAGTAAGCCCTGAGCAATATCAAGTGTGACCCCAAAGCTCCTAAACAAAAGCTGACATTTAGTGTTGCCTGTGGTGATCATTATCTTCATAAACTATTTAAATCACCAGTTTCAGGTAGGGCTTTAGCCTTGTAATTGGTGGACGCAGATTTGATGCCTGGCATACCACGTGGTTCCCCAAACCTGCCAGGAATTATCCCTGGGCAAGTTAACAGCCAGGAGAAAGTCCTGAGCACTACTGGGTGCAGTCTGAAAATAAAATAAAACAAAACAAAACAAAATAAAATAAAACAACAGGGCTGGGCATGCAGTGCAATAGCAAAGTGCACACCTTTTATATAAGAAACCTGGGTTCGATCCTCCCACGACAGGAGAAAAAGCATCAAAGAGTACTGTAAGAACATGCTCACTCCTTTGTAAGATGTTCATCAGGGTGTGTCTCAGTTTATTTCCAGAGAGTAAATGTAAACAAATACATTTCCTGTCTCTTAAACAATACTAAATCAAGAACAAATGTCCTAGAGCTCTGGAAACAAATAAATGCACACTTATTTCCCAGGTATGAATGGAAATTTGCATTTTCGTGTGTTTTGCCAAAATTATATATCATTCCTAGCTTTCAAAGCAAAGAACCTATAAATGAATTCACAGTAATGTAAAATAAAGATCTGAAAATCTGAATATCTGAAAAATAAAATACTAGTAGAAAACAAAAATTTAAAGATAAATGTAAGAACAGTGAATTAGAAAAATATCTTGTGTGTTTTTAAATCTTCATTTCCCTCAAGGAGAAGTACTAGTTTTCTTGAAATTCAATCGCTGTTTCTCCTATGTGTAGTTGAACTACAAACCAGATTCATCTGAACTTTAGTTTGGTTACAAATAATTTGTCATTGTTTACCTTGAAGTTTTTTTTTTTCCTTTTTGGAAAATTTTTTTGGATGGTGCTCATTTGTTTGGATTTTATTCATTTTTTTTTTTAGATAACTCTTTGTGTATTTAGAAGTTGAATGGACAATGCTAAATTACCTATATTTAACTGACTGACCTACAGCAAAGCAATTTCATCCAGTTCCACTTCATTAATTGTGAATTGCATGGGTGTGATATGGGGAGAGGGGATTTGGAAGCTAAGGCAGCAACTGGATAAAATAAGGAGATGTGTTTCTCAATGAATCTTTACTTCACCTTTTATAAGTTATTGTGTCACAAACCTAAGCAGAACTGGAGGAACCAGAACCACTTCACAGGACGAAATTCAATTCTTAGTGTTGATAATAAAGGACAGCGATGTTCATATTGATGATGCTATGAGCAGATCTATGACCCAACAGAAAAAGGTGGCAACAAAGTGAGCCAGTAAGGAAAAAAAAAATACATGGATTTCTTCCCTATGGCCTGGAGTGAAAACTGCATGTGTGGTGAATAAAGAAGTTAGACTGAGAAACAAGACCAGGCACTTGCCTACCAGGTAAAGCCTAAATTTCAGTCACTTCCCCTATAACCCACACCCCTTCAAACCAATCATGTCCAGTAAAATCTACTAAACACTTGTAAAGTGCTTGGATTATGAACCTCTAGGAATGCAAGCAGCAAATAGCTCATCCCACTAATTAAGAAATGTAAAATGCTCCTCCACTCCCTCCCTCTTTCCTTCTCTCTTTCTGCTTTGGAAATTTTTATTGGTATATGACATTTGGCTCACTCTGAATACAACATGGCATTTTCTGACTTCCCTCATTTGAAAACCAAATGGCCTCTTTACTAGCCCTGGGGCAGAAGAGAAGCAACTTCTTAACTTGACTTTTCACTTCCTGGTTTTCAAACAAGCATGCAATTGTATTATTACCTATAGTATGCTGGAGATAGACTGAACAGTTTATGGAACATGCTTTTAGCATATGACTGCTTTCAAGAGCCACCCTCATTTTCTCCCATCCTCAACTCTGGTCTCCAGCCCAATGACCCACCAAGAACACAATAAAATTAAAAAGTTGTTATCTATTTTTCAATGGAATTACAAAACTTGTAGTAAGAAAGCAGCAGACCAGGTTTAGCAAAAATGAATGCAGAGACAGAAACTATTTTTCACCTTGCAGTTCCTGTTAGGGTCGGAGAATCTTGTCCCCTTCAAGAGACAGAGAATCACACGAGAATGAAATTAACAAAGCAGAGTTTATTAGGCTGGCTAGCCAGGGTCAAGCTCCCACATGGACACGCAGTGGGATTAGGCAGACAAGACCCTGAGCCTCCTTAAGGGGCATCTTATATAGGCTCTTACTGACCATTACAGCAGAGCCCGCATAGTACATAGCCAATGAGTTTGTAACCCTACATACATCTCAAGCTTATCCATTCAAAAGTCAAAATTAAGGTGTTAGGGTTACATGGGTTATGTGAGGAAGCAAGCAGGGCACATCTCGCACATACAAGCAGGCAGGGCACGTCTTGCATGTACATTGGGTCATCTCTCACAAACCACCCACTCCTATAGGCCCATCCTTCTTATCTCATCCTGGCCCGGTATCCTGGGTGGAGGGGCATCAGCACCTGGGATGGAGGGGCCTATTGTACTGATCTCTGCTAGGGGGACCTGTTCCTCTCATTCCAACATTACACATGAGTTATATTTAGGCAAATTTATATGCTTGGTGGCCTTCAGGAATCCATCAGTTCTCAGAGAACAATCAATTTTAAAGTAAATTTTTTATTCTTTGTAACCCACATGTGGTATTCCATATATTTCTAAGCAACAGTTACATCATTTTCTCTCCCCATTCCTTTAAAACAGACAACTATTATATCCATTTGCATGACCTCTAAGTCCCCAATATCAAATTACCCAGCTGTTGTTTCAATCTCTCTCTCAGTTGCTAAGAGATGAAGATGGTGGCAGACCAGACTAATTTTCTTAAACTTAGATTTTCAAGTTGACATAAGAGGGAACTAAATTCAGCCAAGGTACAATGAGGCCAACAGTTGGCAGTCAGGCTCTTTGTCTTTTCACAGCTGCAGGAGACAGTTGGTTCAGAGAACCTCATTGCTATCTCCCTTGCCAACACCAATGCCATGTTTTTCTGCATTCTCCATAATTCCTCTCAGCAAAGAAAGGCATTTTCCATTTGTATTACAGGATTGTCTGTTATTACACTGGTTCTCCTAGCATTTAGTGTCTTAGTGAAATGTCATGCTTTTTCCCCCACTGGGCAATTTCTTCTTTAATAATATTAACAACAATAAAGAAAACACAGTGAATGTCGTGAACAGCATTTAAGCTTCTTCCAGCTTCTGAGGCATTCATTCCCAAACTTACAGGATTGTTGGCTGCTTACTGCTCTCAGTTGAGATGCTCTTTGAGAATTACCTTCCCATAAGACCACCAATTAACAATTATAGACCTCATTCCCATGACCTGATGGAATGGTTTGAGGCTCTTTATGTTCCTGGAGCAAGCAGGTGCCTTTGGGCTCTACTTGCATGAGACAGGTCATATGGAGATGTTACTGGTGCCCGCTCGAGCAAATCGATGATGAATGGGAAGACAGTGATACAGTGAAGACCACCAATTCCCTGTGTGCTTTCCTAATCCACATGTGCTCAGTGAAGGGAGTATAAACCTGGTGAGGAAGAGAGGCAAATACAGCCTTGTAGAATTTCCTACAGCAGTGGCTAAGGTCTCCATTGCAGCAAGAGCGTTGAGCTTTAACTACTCCCACTGTTTACTGGGACTTTCCACATCTCTCTCAGGTATTTTCCCAACAGTTTACCAGAAGCACACAAATGTCAGCACCTCAAAATCGACTTCCTGGGCACTCAATCTACATCAAGAAATACATTCTAGACCCTGAATTTTTCCTTTCTTTTTACTGTTTGGGGGCCACATCCAGCATCATGGAGACTTGGAGATAGATGAGGTGTTGGGGCTCAAACCAGGACCTCACTCATGCAAGTACTGTGCTGTACCACTTGCATCTCATCTCTGGTCCATCAAACTACTAATTTCTTTTTACATTTGACTTGGGTGTTTGTTTCTTGTTTTATTTGCAGCATGAGACAGTCAGAGTATTTGGGTTTACTTCTGGCTCTGTAAAGCCTGAAAAAATCATATGGAGTATCACAGATTGAACCCAGGCTGACTACCGCAAAGCAAGTGCCCTACTCATGTTCTGTCTCTCTAGCCTGCCCTAATTTCTTTTATGAAACAATACAATAAGCTCTTTGAACACTGTAAGAACCCTCATCAGTACTCTCTTCTTAGTCTACCCACCACTCTGCAAACTCTGGGCTCGCTCAGGAGTCCTATATCTCAGAGACTACTGTTTCTTTTTCAGCCAAACTGTAGGCAGGGCATCACTGACAGAATGTAGGACTGGGGCAGATAAAACAGATAATAACTTATGCAGTTTATACCCTGGTGGGTACATAATAAAAAGATAATTACACAATGAAGACATTAGTTTGAGCCTTAGTTCAAGGTAAAGTCCAACTATCCAAACTGGGTGATAGTATGTTGAAAGAATTTACAATTAGAATAGTGGGAGAAGACTCCAAGGGAAAAGAAATGCACTGGACTGTGAAAACAAGCCTGAAATAAGAGTCATGGATTTGGACTAACTGTTGGCATGGAAGAATTAATTAAAAGGCAGAAATTTCATCCATTGCATTTTGCATTTTATGATGGAATAACTCCAGTCAAAGAACAAATCACTTCTGCTTCTTTAAGTTGTACAAGTGACTATGAAACCTTAGGGAAACAAAATGAGTCTAGCAACAATCATATAAGCCATGTTACCCTGTGTTAAATATAGCTACAAAAGATGTAATTGTGGTGACAATTTTGTTTATTGTTCAAATTTTGGGATGTTTTAAAAGAATTTTAAATATAATATTGCCTTGAAGTTTTAATCTGATAATATGTTTAACAGATAACTGCTGTGATTGTCATAAAAGAATTTGAGGGCCAGAGTGCAACAAGTAGGGTGCTTGCCTTGCGCATGGGCTATTGGGTTCAATGACATCATGTTTGCTTCCCTGAACCTGCCAAGAATGATCCCCAAGCACAGAGCCAGGAATAGCCCTGAGACTTGCCAGGTGTGGTTCAAAACCAAACAAAAAGAAAGAATTTGATTTTTAATATGAGAGAAACTATATCATAGTTTTATATGGTTTATTTCATTTCAAAATTTATCTAAGTTCATATAAATGTCAACTTTTTTTAGGCATCAAGGCATAGGCATAGTTCATCAAATGTTTCTAAGCCCATCAGATAGGCTAAAATCTAAGAATATGAAGTTTAACTGATGCTGTGAATGAGTATAAATTATTACACTTATGAGCTAATGAACATTGAGTAGAAAACAAATTTCAGTGACTTCTATATTCCTACCATTCTAGATGTATAAGTAGAATAAATAAATATAATAAAATTAGGTTTTAAATAAGACTTAAAATGTTTAATTTTCAACGATAGTTGGAAATTACCATTATGGATAAAAACTGAATGCGGAAATAAACTAAAGTGATGCCCTTACAATAAATTATTGCAAACCACAGTGACTAAGAGAGAAAAAGAAGAAAAGTACCTGCCATAGACACAGGCTGTAAGGTGCAGTGGGGAAAAAAACTGGGCTATTAGGGCAGGAAATGGCACTGGTGAAAGGATGAGCATTGGAACATTGCGTGATTGAAACTCAATCATGAACAACTTTCTAGCTGTATATCTCACAGTGAATCAATGAAAAAATTAAACTTTTAAAAAGTGTTCAATTTTAATAATAATTCAAGTGCTAAGTGTTCTCTCCTAACTCAATTCACTTGATCACTTGACATCCCGTTATTCTTTGATTTGCTCAAGCGGGCACCAGTAACATCTCCATTTAACCCTATCATGTGCCAGTGTAGCCCAATGGCATCTGGTTGCTTCAATTGTCAGGAATTATTTTAGTCACCCCCTACTATCTTTTCAAACTACTAGTCTCAATTACATCAAACTTAGGTATTGTGTTGGCATTTCAATGGCCTAAATTATCAGAGCTAGAAATGGCTCCCTCATTCTATTTCCTGATGGATAAAAGCTGATGGATCTGGGCAACTTCTTTGTTCAATTGTGGACATGAGAACATAAGGCATTGATACAATTTATATAAACTTAGCCAAGAAAACTGAAGAACTTTTTCTGAGAAAAAAATTTGTAAAACATAAATCATAGTTAAATTCTTAGCCTTGATTTGATGTTCAATTTTTGGCAAGGAAAAGAGAATTGGCATGTTGTATTATATTGATTTATTTGTGAATGTTAAACCATCCTTGCATCACCCAGGAAGAATCCATCTGGACCTGGGTTTTGTTTAGGGGAAGATTTTTTGGTTACTGTTTCAATTTCCTTGGCCCCCATGGAAGCAACACAAGGAGCTTTGGTGGTGGTAAAGGGCTTGGCCAGCCCAACATAGTCCCAAGGGTTTGCTCACATGTGTGGGGAGGGGCCACGCTGGCCAGACTTGGAGTGGGGATTTGGGCTCCTCCTCCCATTCCTCCACCTCCATGCCAGCAACCCTGGAAGAGAGACACGTCAGACCCACAGCTCCATTGGCCTGCGGCCCCTCCATGACCACGTGGCTGTCTTAGATAGTACTGGATGTTAGGATCAGTCCTTCCCAGGATGTTTTACATTTATACACTCTATACAGTTCTGGCTCTCCCTGTGCCCAGCTGCTCACGAGGCACCCAGGAGAAATGGCAGGTTCTAGCCCTGGCCTGCCACCCCAGCAGAGCCTTGCAACAAGCCAGATGACCCCCCCACACACACTCCATGAGAGCCTCTATTTTCCTCATCCAGACTTCTCTCTCGTCAGAACTCCACCCAGCAGACCAGCCTATCACAGCCCGGCTGGTGCGGCTGCAAGCAGCCGTTCGGTTCATCAATAAATGCTGGACTTAGAGATGACTACAAGAGTATGCTGCTACGCACGGCAGAGCCTGGCAAGCTACCCATGTTGTATTTGATATGCCAAATACCAGTAACAATTATAGACCTCATTCCGAATGGATTGAGGCTCTTTATGTTCCTGGAGCAAGCAGATGCCCTTGGGCTCTACTAGCATGAGACAGGACATATGGAGATGTTACTGGGGCCCACTGGAGCAAATCGATGATGAATGGGAAGACAGTGATACAGTTCTAGGCATGTCCTAGCCGTGGCCCGTCATCCCAGTGAGCCTAGCAAGAAGCCAGAGGAACCCCCCACACTAATAGGTCAGTCATTCTCAACATCCAGACTCCTCACCCCTCAGAGCTCCACCCAAGAGAAAACCAGATCTTTCCCCCATTGAGTTTCATCTGTAAATGCTCAAGATGAGAGCCTTCTACTGAGAGTATACCACCTACGCAGCAGAGCTACCCATGTTTCATTTGATATGCCAAAAACCAGTAACAATTATGGACCTCATTCCCATGTCCTGAAGGAATGGTTAGAGGCTTTTCCTGTTCCTGGAGCAAACAGATGCCTTTGGGCTACACTTGCTTGCAACAGGACCTATGGAGATGTTACTAGTGCCAGCTCAAGCAAATCGATGAACAATGGGAAGATAAGTGATACAAGTGAAGTGATACAAGTTTCAATTTATTAAATAGTGATAGGCCTTTTCAGGTATTCCTAGTATCCTTGGTTCAGCCTTGGGCGGTTGGTTAAAGGTATCCAGGAATGTATCCATTTCTTCTAGGTACTCTTGCTCGTGGTATACAGATTCTCAAAATAGTCACTGATGATCTCTTGAATTTCTGTGTTTTCTGTTGTGATAACAACCTTTTCATTTTTTTATTAGATTAGGGCTCTCTCTCTCTCTGTATTTCTTTGTGAATCTTGCTAGTGATTTGTCAATCTTGTTTATTTTTTCAAGACCCACTTCTTGGTTTCATTGATCTTTTGGATTGTTTTGGGGGATTCCAGCTTGTTGATTTCATTGCTAAGTTTATTATTTCCTTCCTCCTGCTTGAGTTGGACTCCTTTTGTTGGTCATTTTCCACTTTCTTAGGTTGTAAAGTCAAAGTTTCTACATGGGTCCTTTCTTCCTTCCTGATGAATGCTTGCAGAGCTATGAAATTTCTTCCTTCCTAATGAATGCTTACAGAGCTATGAACTTTCCTCTTAACACTGCTTTAGCTAGGTCCCACAAGTTCTGGTAGCTTGTGTCTCATTCATTTGTTTCCTAGAATCTTTTGATTTCTTCTTTGATTTCCTCTATGGTTAACACACCCATCTGTCAGTTCTACCTGGGGAAAGGAGCCATGCATTGGTGCAGGTCCTGAGGTCATCGTTTCAGTCCCATTGCAGGTTTTCAAACTTCTAAGAAAGAGGTTCCCTCTTGCCTAGGTACTTTATTTAGGCTGAGAAGGCAGAAAGAAAGTTTGATTAAGTCTTGAACACCGTGCCTCTCAAATTTTAATGGGCACATGAATCAGCTGAAGATTTTATTCCACGACTAGCTCTGGTTCAGTAGGTCTAGATCAGAAAGTTTTTGAATTTATTTTCCTTCTAACTTGAGTCACCTGGAGAGTTTCAAAACATATGTCTCTAAAACTAATAACATGTCTGAGGACAGATCATAACTGTGATCATTCATCAGAATGAGCTCTGAGGGTGAACCTAGTCTTGAGTATTTTGAAGTCAGATTTCAATGTGTAATTAGTTTTGAAAACTCTGTTTCTTAAATAGGAGCAGGCAGCCCCATATGGGGATCACATAACTGCATTTTGAAGTCATAAAAAGCTTGTTATAAAATAAATTCTGATCTGTTCTTAGTAAGTTCTTGATTTTTTTTATGCCTATGCAAGGTCATGTGAAAGCTTCCTTAGTAAAAAGGGATGTCAAGTGGAAAAAAATTTACCATATCCTGGTCTAGAAAACGAGCAAAGAGTCAACATTCCTGACCTGAAAACTAATGCCTTTGCATCGTGACGCTTCGGCCACCAAAGTGGAAATCAAGATTTCAACTGAGGGTCAGAGAGGGGAGAGAAGTCAGGACACCTGTCTTGTATCAATCAACCTGAGTTCCGTCCCTGGTACTGCATTTGACCCCCTGAGCCCTGCCAGTTGTGCACCCAGACCACAGAACCATGAGAAAGCTCCAAGCAGCCTCAGGAGTGGTTCCCACATGACACTGAATGAGTTGATTTTCATACCCTTTTCAATGCTGAATATTGTCTCTCATGATGGTAGCAAAGGAGTCATAGTTCCTAAGGACTGTCTGAATCTGAATCTGAGACTGAATGTCACAACATATTTGATGTAACTGATCTGCCACCATTTAAGCAACTATTTGCTGAAAGACAACTGAAATTAAAGTAAATAAGAAATCCCCCAACATCTACATGATCCTTTGCTAGAAAATAAAAAGACCTTACTTAAAATTGATAAAATATCATGTATTCATGCCCACAAATATGTCAATTCAAATCATTAAGTAACTGCAGACCTACTCTTTTATTTTGGAAACACATGATTCAATCTAGCATGTCTAGTTCATAACTTGAGAAGTTATCACATCTTTGTGTAGAATTTCTTTGGCTAGCAATCCAAGTAAGAGTAATGTTTTGGTGTCTTTTAACTGGTGAGGCAAGGAAAACAGTTGAGAACTTGTTTCTATAATCAGCACTAGGTGGCGCTGCAACACAAGTAAACAGTAAATGTTCAGGCAATGCCTTTCCTTGACAATTTATTCCTGATGGTTAATTGTCAAGTCTGTGTAAACTTTTTTATAGAGCAAGAACAAAACTGATCTTGAGTTTATTCTAAAGATTACTGAACAATTTTTCTATTAAGAAATGCTATTGGAATCTACTGGTAAGTTACTGTGCCATAAATTTAGTAGGCATTTTGTTTTTTTTTTTTAACATATGAACGTTTGTGTGCATATGTGTACTATAATTCTCCATAGATTATAAATGGGATACCTTAAAAGTCACATAGTTTGCAATCCATTGGCATACACAGGAGGGTGTGAAAACCTTAGGGAATTTCAGGAGTAACGGAAACCCTCTACAAATATAGTGGGTTAGTTTCAGAAGCCTGCAAATGGATGAGCTTCATCACACAATGCCCAGAACTGCATTCCTTGAGCAAGGTCTGAGGGTGAGACAGCACTTCTCCAGCATGGATTTACATAGTGAACTCTGAAACCAGAGAGAGTGACAACTCAGAGACTGAATCACCCAATTTTCTAAGAGCATGCTTAGTAAATACCTTTTCCAACAGCAGTTCTGCAGAGTTTAGAATCATTTGGTTAACACACTCCACAGGGCCAAGATTAACTTGTATGAAACCTTCCTATTATAATATCACCTTAAAAATCACTTTACACAAATGCTTTCTATCAGTACAATGTTCTAGAAATAGTAATGATGACAAAGGCTTAGAATTGTTAGAGCAAAAGAGCAATGGGGCAAATTCCATGATGCTTGGGGACTGAAAGCCTGGAGAATTGGGTGGTGATGGGAGAGTTTGCCATAGGGGTTGAGGTGATGAGGGCTGAGGGCAGAGACCAGGCTCTAAGAATGAGGGTTTAGAGTATCCAGAAGATAAAAATGGAAGGACAAAACTAGGAGGTAGGAAGACAGCAAATTATACCAGAAGCAAGAGGGTCATTTTGTGGTTCTCCCTCACTTTGTGGTAGCACAGGTGTGTGACATAGAAAGGACCCTTTCTAACACTTGATCTGAGTATCACACTGTATCACTGTCTTCCCATCGTTCATCGATTTGCTCAAGCGGGTACCAGTAACATCTCCATACGTCCTATCACAAGTAAGTGTAGCCCAAAGGCGTCTGCTTGCTTCAGGGACAGGAAGAGTCTCAAACCATTCTTCAGGTCATGGAATTGAGATCCATAATTGTTACTAGTTTTTGGCATAACAAATAAAACACGGGTAGCTTGCCAGGCACTGGATAAGAGAAAATATTCTGCAACACCACATAATTAAAGAGTACCTAGCACAGAGGGGTAGTCTCTGCTTTCAAGCAGCTTCCAATACAATGCTTCTATACAATACAGGTGAGGTGAGCTAGCCTGTTCTCATAAAAGGTCAAAAAAAAGTGTACTCATTTACTAGAGAAAGCAAGATATACAAGGTTTGGGGCCTGAATCCAATGTTTCAAAAAGTATAGAGTAGGGATCTTTTAACATTATACTAATTTTTTCTGAGTATATTCCTTGCCTTTGTTTTCATTGATGTCATCAGTAAATATATTAATAGAGGGCCTGATATGTTGTGGATGCCAGGGTACCACTCATATCAGCATTTGAACAGAAAACTCCATCTTCCTCAATTCCTTGTACTAGTGTCTGAGTTCCTATCTTGCTCTTACTGCTGCATTAGAATTCCATTTGCAGGCTCAGTTTATGAAGCTCACCTGAATCTAACTCTTTGAAAAAAATTAAGAATGAGAAAAATTCATACTGACAAAAAATCAACAAATCAACATGATAAGGACAATAATCACTAATTGAAAAATCACTTGATGGATAGAGAAAGTGTAGGGAGAGAAGTGTATAGAATGGGGATGGGTGATGAGAGAAGATAGAAACTACCCAAAGCACAACAGCAAGTATTGGAGAAAAGTAACTCCTGAGCAACAGTTTAGTGGGACGTAAATTGATAAAGCCATTTAGAAAAATACTGAAGAAGATTTAAGATAGAGCAGCCATATGATCCAGCAATTTCGTGTCTGGGTATCTATTCAAAGAATAAAAACGTTAACCACAAAAAGTTCTACCCACCCAAAGTTCATTATCCACAATACCTAAATATTAAACCAAAGTGTCCATTTGTCAGGAAGGGGTAAAGAAAATATGGTAAATTTTCTTGTAATATGGTATTTAACCATTTTTAGTAAAAATGAAGTAGTTCAAAGGTATTGAATAAAGCAAAAGTAAGTCAGAAGGAAGACTCCAAGCACTGTACGAATTTATCCATGTATGTACTATTAGGATACAACACTGATGCACATATAAAACAATATAATAAACTCAGTGGGCCAGAGACTGCCACACATCCAAAAGAACAAGAACAGCCAGTGTTGGTGTGAATGTAGGGAGAGAGGGACTCTCTTTCATTGTTGGTGGGATGCTAACTGGTCCAGCTTCTTTGGAGAACAATATGGGTTTCCTCAAAAAGCTAGAAATTGAGCTTCCATATGACCCAGCAATTCCACTTCTGCAAATATACCTTGGGCTTCAAAACACACAGGAGAAATACGATCCGCACTTCTATATTTATTGCAGCACTATTCACAGTAGCCAGAATCTGGAAACAATCCAAGTGTCTGAGAACAGATGACTGATTAAAGACACTACGGTATATCTACACAAGGAATATTACACAGCTACTAGGAAGAATGAAGTCATGAAATTTACTTGTAAATGGATAGACATGGAGAATATCATACTGAATGAAATTAGTCAAAAGGAGAGGGACAGACACAGAATTTTACTCACTTGTGGAGTCTGAAAAAACATAATATGAAACCAATATCCAAGGACAGCATAAAACAAGGGCCAGGAAATTTGGTTCACAGTTGGAAGCCTGCTTCAACCTCTTGGGGAGCTGGGATAGGGAAGGGACCACTATGACAAAGAGAGTGGCAAATGACCACTGTATAAAAGCTGAGTGCAAAACAGGTAAGGGAACAAACATGGTAACCTCTCATATCTGCACGGCAATCCATAATGCCCTAAGGGAGAGAGACAGAGAGAGAAGGAAAGCGGTTGCTGTAGAGACAGGCTGGAGGAGGGTGTGGGGGAAGCCGTCAGGAGGGTAAAAGGGCACAATGGTGGTGGGAAATGCGCTGGTGGAGGGATGGGTGTTGGAACATTTTGTGACTGAAACCCAATCATGAACAGCCTTCTAACTGTATGGCAAAGTGACTCAAATAAATAAAATAAAATAAAATAATAAAATAAAATGAAATAAAAAAGAAAGAAAACCAGTGGGCACTGGCAAGGGAACAAAGGTTACCTGTGGAGAAGCAGGTGGGAGTCAGGCTGGGGGTGAAGGTTGCGGGGCTTTAGAGGGGGTGGCTATGCCTATATTATAAAAAGAGAGGGAGAGAGAGAAGAAAATATATAAACCAAAAGCAAATTAAACAAGGGAAATTTAACTTCGTGATGACAGAAAACAGAAATGGATCAGTGTGTCCAGTGCAAAGGTGCAGTGACTAAAAGCAGGCTAAGGAAGAGAGTGCAAGTCTCACAGAAAAGTAGAACATGTGCTGTCACATGACCCATAGATCAAATTCTTGAGATTTTCACCTATCACACACTGAGGATCACAACACTGGAAAAGCGTTACCCAGAAATCCTGGGGCCCTTTTTTTAAGACAAAAATGATTTAAACAGGCAGAGATGAGAAAGGATCACACTGAAATTCCTAATTGTAAAGCTCTCTAGTCACATGCCTGGGGCAAATAAGAACCAGTATCCTACTCTGGAGAACAATAAAGATTTTACCACAAGTTTGTAAAAAGTTCTACAAAAATGCTAGCCATTTCATTTTTCAAACTTTATTATGGACAATTTCAAACCCACAAAATTCAGAGAGAACTGTATAATGAAACTAATGTACTCATAATTAACAATGAAAGTTTTTGATCCTTGGCAACTCTTTACTTATGTTCCTACCTATTCTTGCTGACCTCAGATCATTTTGAAGCAAATTCAGAAGTTATTTCATCTAAATAATATTTCAGTAGGTATTACTTAAAGGTAAGACTTCTATATTTTTAAAGAAACCACAATACCAGTATTATATCCTTTCAAAATTAATGTCTTAAGTATAAATATTATGTCCCTAATTCACCAGTTATCATATATATGTATATAATATTTTTATTACTTATATTTCAGGCTCAGCATCCCAACAAGATCCACACATTGATTGGTCAACATGCCTTGTCTTATTTAATCAATAGATTTTTTTAAATCTCTCTCCCTCTCCCTCTCTTGGAAAATTTGTTGAAGCAGCATGGTTTCTTTTCCTGTGGAATTTCATGTTTTGCAGTCTTAATTTTTTACTGATTGAAACTCCATAATATTATTTAAAACATAGCTTTCTCCCCTGTGTCTCCTGCAAACTGAGCCTTGATCATACTCAGTTTTTCCCTCTTTCTTTTTTCTGTATATTTTGGGGTAAGATTAATTCATGGATAATGTAAAGCTGTACATAAATCAAATGGAGATCCATTATTCTCATTCGAAGAATTATCTTTTCTAAGTAGATTTTTCTCGACTTGAGATCCCATTTAGGAAACAAATGCAAATTTTCACATTTTTCTAGCTGCTAGTATAATTTTAAGATGGTGAGAGAACTGTCATCTTGAACAAGTTGACGTAATTTTATTTACTTACAAGTATTTGGCATGTTTTTCATCCACATTCACTTCCTATCACAGAAGCAGCTCAAACAAAAATGTGTTTGTAGCAAAATTAATAGAATTCTAAATAGCGACATAATTTTTTTGAATGGCTAAAATGATAACTATGTCAGCTTTGCAAAGTTGAGGGAGGAAACTTTAGGCAAGTGAATAGAAGAGCAATATGTTCTAGTTTGGCATTAACTCTGATCCCAATAACATAAATTTTATGGCTTCTAAACAAAGATGGAGCTATTTGCCAACAGTAACGATTCAGAAAGTTCATGTTTGTGACATAGATGAGAAGCATGTGGTCTGGAGAGTAAGTCCTGTCTGTGCAGCTTCACCAGGCGCCTGAACTGCATCAAGATGTCAGGCTCAGCGGCACAAAGAGAAGAATTTCCACTGTGATCACCATACAAGTATCTTTCTGATTTTACTCTCTCATAGAGCACTGTGTTAAAGACCTGAAGGTGGTTCTAGATTAATGGACACTGGAAATTTCTGAGTTTTGCTTTCTCCCCAACACCCACCTCCCCAAGAATGAGAGAATATTCTGAACTATCTTTGCGGAAGATTAAAAATCATGGACCCTTGCTTATTTTGAGCTGCCTCTACTTCATACTAGAGTTGTTTGAAGGCCAAACTTTAAAACTTCAGGAAAACTAGAGTCCGGATGAACTCAATGACCTCATTTGATAGTACAAAAATGACCCCACTGCCATAGAAGATTCAAGCCAATCCTCTGCAAACCTGACCAAAACTTAACTCTTCTCAACTGGAGTTCCTCACAACCTATGCAGCAGATGAAAGGCCCCAAATCAGAACATGGATTCAGTGGCTCCTCAACCTTCACCACAAAACTTCTCACCATATCCAACTTTTCCCACCATGAAACCTTGTTTTAAAACTGTTGGACAAATCATAATGTAAAGTGGTTGATTTAATTCTTGTGCTTCATATGAAAGTCATTTGTTTTGATTTGAAATCATAATTTATCTTATAAGGTTTACTATCAGCTACATATGTTTGTTATTTCACTTGATCACTTGACATCCCGTTATTCATCGATTTTGCTCCAGCAGGAACCAGTAATGTTTTCATTTGTCCCTGTCATGTGCCAGTGTAGCCCAATGGCATCTGTTTGCTCTAGGAATATGAAGAGCCTCAAACCGTTCCTTCAGGGTCTTGACGAAGACCCTTTGTTATTTAACAATGAAAAAAGCCTTGCATATTTACGTCTCAAAATAATTGTATTTAAAAGCTTCTTAATACATTATAGATTTTTTACTTTGCATTTTGGGCTTTGGTTTTATTTTTTTTAAGTATTTTATTCTCATTTTATTAAGATTTCCAACAGGAAATCTTGGTGTATAGTGGGTTTTTATTTTTTGATGAGAAAATTATTATTTCTTTTTTATTCTTTACAGAGTCAAAATTGAACAATATTTTTGTGAAGCAAAATTATTTTTACTTTTCTCATTATTTTGATAGAGTCCCCAAATTAAATACCACAACACTACTAACTAGTAGACAGTCAAAGACTACTCAGCTTTAAAATTAAATGAATCTTCCTAATCACATAAAGCACTGTGATCATATTTAGATCCATTTCCATGAACCCTACTGACCTCAGCAGTATCAATGTACACGTCTAATAATCAATATACTCAGACATTATCACATCTTAAAAAAACATTAACTTTCACCTTAAAACTTATAATACCTTTAAAATACATTTAAATACTTTTATACTTTTATACCGTTAAAACTTTTAATGTATTTATATAAATATATTATGCTATATAGGGGCTACCCCTGTAGTGCTTCTGAGGATCTCAGAGCTACCCACCAGTATCTTGTAATGGTGGGGTCTTGTTGACCTGGAGCACCAGGCCAGTGGGGCTCCCAGAGTCACACCCTAAACAAATCTCTATCTGCCCTTTTCTACATATGGTTCTTCACTACTAAAAAAGGCAGAAACAAATATTTTTAATTGAAGAACAACAACGATATAAATTCAAAAAAACTTCATCCCATAGGAAAACTACAACAAAGCCCCCTAACTCTGCACCTCTTCCAGGGTCACAGCAGCATATGTTGCTTTAACAAGACCCTGCCCGTCCACTCAGTGGACACACAGTCTATCTGTTAGTCATTGTACAGGATACTAAATTATTTCCAGAGTAGGTCTCAAACAGGCTACAAGTGTTATGTAACTTAAAAAGAGGACAGCACTGGGAGAAACAGAGCAGCGCTGCTGTGAAGGACACCACAGGACAGAACAAGCAGGCACACCATTCTTTCTTTTAGTATCAACATCACTAAGGAAAGAAACTTTCAGAGAAACAATTTTGGTTCGATGAAATGGGGAGAGAAGGCAGTCCAATTTTCAATGAATAACTTCTTAGAATTTTAAGCAAACACGATTCCAGTGCTTAAGTCTCAGATCTTCACTTTTTTTTTCTTTTTTGGGTCACACCTGGCAATGCTCAGGGAATTACTCCTGGCGGTGCTTGGGGGACCAGATGGGATGCCTGGGATCGAACCCAGGTCGGCCGCGTGAAAGGCAAACGCCCTACCCGTTGGACTATCGCTCCAGCCCCAGATCTTTACTTTCAAATACTTCATTTTCCAGAAAAACACTCTTCAATTGCCAAATAAGAAACATAGAAAATTTTAATGATGAGTAAAAAAAGAAAAATCAGAAAAGAAAGCACACATGTTGGGGGTAATATCACTGTATCACTGTCTTCCCGTTCATCATCGATTTGCTCGAGCGGGAATCAGTAACATCTCCATATGACCTGTCTAATGAAATTGCTACCCAATTTCAGATTCATAATTCTTTGCCTTTAAAACTATATAGAAAAAAAAGAAATGTCAAATCAATGTTTTGAAACCCTAGGAATATATATATATATATATATATATATATATATATATATATATATATATATATATATATATAGCATGCAGCTTTTCTGCTTTTGTTTTTATTTTGGCATCATGTCTGGCAATGATCAGGTAATACTACTGGCTCTGCACTCAGGGTTACCCCCAAGCATTTTTCAGGGGGACAATTGATGCCACGCATCCAATCTTGGCGTCCATTATTTGAGTTCTTGCTCTGATCCTTGTATATTTCCAGTTCAAGTACAAATAAGGTGCTGTAATTTAGCTTACTATTGGTCATTACCATCACACCCTTGCTTTGATTTATGCTGTTTTCATCAGCAAGCGCAAAGCCTGGACAGCACTGCCATGGATGGAAAATATGTAATCAGGGGTCAGCAATAGCCGCATAAGAATCTGTGCTATGCCCCAAACCTTAACACCTTTGATTTCCTAAGGAAGAGAAAAATAAACCAGGGGGACAAAGCAGCGAGTTGCAATCCAAACAAACACATTGGATGGGGCCTGCCCTTTTGAAATGTAAGAGCTCTTAATATTTTTCATGGAAGACATAGCAAACCGGAGGGGCCCACCAGCCTTAGCTTAGCAGCTACTAACTTTTTTTTCTAGTTAACATTTTAAAAATACCAGTGGGGGAAAAAGAGAGTTCCTGATTGGGAACAGCCACGAAGGGGAAGTACCCTGAAGGCAAGTCCAGACTGTGTGGAAGGATGCTGCCCTCTGGTTGATTTTGCAGGCTAGTAACAATCTTTATAAGTTTACCTAAAGATGAAAACAACTAAAACCCTAGTTATACTGGAAAGTACCAGTAGCTGGTACTCATGTGAGAGGTGGGCATCAGGCCGTAGTCCAAGTGCCAGTCAGAGGCAAGGCAGAGGATGTTGAAGCAAGGAGCCCGAACCTAACTCTCCCTCCTTGTCAGCTGTGGGAGTCAGATGTTCATTCAGTTTCTCCAGACCTCAACTTGCTCATTTATAGAATAATGAGTGGGGTTGAATGGTCTCTCAAGTTTTAGCACATTTTCACTTGAAAATAAATATTGCGGCTGAAGTGAGCAGTACATCAGGTAGAGTGCTTGCCATTCATCGGGCCAATCTGGTTTCAATTCTTGGCACCACATGTGGTCCCTGGAGCCCACCAGGAGTGATCCTTGAGTGTAGAACCAGGGAGTAAGCTCTGAGCACAGTCAGAGGTGGCTCACAAACAAATAAACCAAAAAAAAAATTTAAAGAAAATAAAAATAATAAATTATTCTACTCTTGATCTACCCTCATAAGACAAATCTTACCTTTGCATGTGTACTTAATCTACACCATGATGTTTCCAAAGCCAAGGATTACATTTCCATGATAAAGTCTTCAAAGTCATCTTATTTCCTCTGCGTCTTCCTCCACTAGCTCTACCCCGCCACCATCACCCCCTCCTTATTCAGGTATTGAAACTAGATCACAGAGGATTAACAATTCTTGACTTTTATTCTTACAATGAACATTGGTTTGATAATATGAATATCATGTACGACAATAACACTCTCTTATTTTATTTCTTTCATTATTTCATTTCTTTATTTCCCTAGTATAGTAAGTGGAGGTACTATTATTCAGATTTTGAATAGAAAAAAAATTAAGTGATATTTGGAGAAGTTCAGAGACTTGTCTCAGTAAATTTTCCTCTCTCACAATCAACCAGGAAATATTTACTGAAAGACACTCTAGAGAATAACTCGGCAATATGTATGAAAATGTAAAAAGTGCATAATATTTGGACAAAAAATTCCAATTTTCAATATTTTAGACAACTACTAAAGGAATTATACTCAAAGATACTAATATTTTTATAACACCTTTAAAAAGTTGTGGAAATAGAAACAACTTCTTCAGTAGGCTATGCAAAAATGCACATCTAAACAAAACATTTATACACAGCACTAAAAATAATAGTAGGCACCATTTTCATTTGATATGCGATCACAGCTTATTTAAGTTAAAGAAAATGATGGAAGAAGTACCTATCAGAGCATGGCTCCAACCTGGTCACTGCGGCACCACCAGCAGGTCAACCTGGTCCCCTGGGGCAAGTATACCAGTAGCCTACTGGTGTCTTAGGCTTCCTAATATCTGCAAATCACTGCTGTACTTCTGGCCTTACACCAACAACTCAGGACAAAGTTTCCGGAGAATATAAGCCACCAAAAGTTAGATATGTGGGAACCACGCCCACAACCTCCTCCAGCTGTCATACAAGCTCACTTATCGGCCATGCTTCAGAGACCCATAAATAAATCTTGATGGAGATCAGAAGCCGCAGCTAAACTCAGACCAGTGCAAGGTTGTAGAGACGGGGTGCACTGGAGTGGGACAGATCAGCCTGACGCCCACCCAAGCAGAAACCCCAGCAGTTACATGCTCCCACAACCTAAAATTGCCACCGTGCCCCGAGCTGTACTTCCCGTGTGAGGGTTTTATGATGGAAATCTCCAGGCTTTCTTGATCCTCACCCTCACTCACTGCCTGTACCCACTCCTTGTACTTCCTAAAACCCCAGCAGTCACATCCACAACCCAAAGTCATATCCCATTGCAAACCATAATGCACAAAAGGAGAGAGAGAGAGAAAGAAATCAGGAAGAAAGGTGCCTGTCACAGAGCAGATGGGACGGGAGGGAAACTGGGATCACTGGTAGTGGGAAATGTCTGATGGAGGGATTGGTATTGGAATATTGCATGACTGAAACTCAATCATGTATAGCTTTGTGATGGTCTATCCCATTAATTCAATTAAAAAAGAAAAAATTCTTGGCCTAACTTTAAAGCCACAGATAATTATTTCTGTTCAGATATTTTATAGTTGTAATTTTTAAAATGAATATATAATTCTGTGATCTGTTTTGAGTTTATTTTTTGTTCTTTTGCAAAAATTAAAACTAATTCCAGATGATTTTGCAAAAAAATAGATTTTATAAAATATAAAAATGTTTTGCTTAAGCGTAAACACTAACTTGCTTCTAGGAGATAATCAGGATAGTGAACAACTAACTGCATGCACTGATATCCATACCTGTGCATGATTGTGCTAATCTAGCAATATTCTGATACAATGGTTTACCTACTAGCAAGTAAGTAACTTTATGCCAAAAAATTTAAATCCTTTGTGCCTTCCCTATAGAATAAACCAGGAACAGCGATAAAAGGAAGGGAGCAGAAAAATGGAAGCTGGAGCATTGTAAGTAGGAATATATATATTTTAATAGGGTGATAAATTATTTAACTTATTGAAGTGAATAACAGTGTTTTATAAGCTCATGTCTTGATTTACAAATTTTGGGTTTTATTCTATCCAATATATACTTGTATCCAGTGAAGCAGCAATATATCTCATATTTTCTCCTGTATCACTGTGTCACTGTCTTCTCGTAGATCATCAATTTGCTCCAGCGGGCACCAGTAACATCTCAATACGTCCTGTCACATGCAAGTTATCCCAAGGGCATCTGCCCACTCCAGGAACAAAATGAGCCTCAACCCATTCCATCAAGTCAAGGGAATGAGGTCTATAATTGTTCCTGGTATTTGGCATCAAAAATGACATGGGTAGCTTGCCAGGCTCTGTCGTGAGGGTGCATACTCTTGTAGTCACCTCAAAACTCGAGCATTTATTGATGAACCACTTGGCTGCAAGCGGACGCGCGAGCCAGGCTGTGATCAGCTCTTCTGCTGGGTGTAGCTCTGAGGAGAGGGAGCCCCGAGGTGGAAAATGGCGGCCCTCATGGTGTGGAGGTTCCCCTGGCTTCTTGCAAGGCTCTGACGGGGTGGCAGACCAGGGCTAGAACCCGCCATCGTTCCTGGATGCCTTGTGATCAGCTGGGCACAGGGAGAGTAAGTAGCAGTTCTGCCTCGTGTGTGTGAGTCTCTGGATCAGCTTGAATAAGACTGCTGGTTTTTCTCCTGTACTAGCCAATATAAAATGGTTCTCTAAAAACAGATTAATTTGTCTTTTAAATACATATGAAGCAAGAGGGATATCTGCTGTTTAAAGCTATTTCCAATCTATTTCTAAATCTAAAGCAACATTTTTCCCGAGACCACTCAATTTTTCACTGCTAGCCTATTTGACAGATAAAACAAATAATGAAACCATTTTCCCATTTGTTTTTCTTAATATTTTACTATTATAACAGTATATAGTCATCTTGTCCATATGGAAGATTTATTTTCCTGTATTTGGGATTTAAAAAAGAGTAAAGATTGACATGGCCCAAATTCTATCCTTCTTAACAGTCAAGTGATTCATTAATTGATTACCTCTTATTCTACTTCTTAGGAGAAGGAGCAAATATTTAGCAGAGTTGTGGGATGGAAAGGATTGGTCCATACCCAGTGCTGACAGGGCTTACTGATGGCCTTGTGCTCATAGGTGTTTCCTCTGCTCAGGGAACCATATGTAGTGCCAGAGATTAAATCAGCATCAGCTTAATGCAAGGCAAGAAAACTTCCTATGAATGGCTATTCAAAAGTTCTCTTAAAAGCATGCACAAAAAAAAGATAGGCACATGTGTACAAAATTGAAATGATGGCTTTTGGCTTTCATCACATGCTCAAAATTACTGGTTCAAAATTGCCTAAACGGAGATTTCAAATTATAATGGCCTAGTTTTTATTACTAGTTTTACACTTTCTTGCTATCTGACCTTATTCACGTTAATATTTTCTGTGTGTGAATAGCTGAGCAAGAAGTTCTGTACTTACTGTCAGGATTAACTAAGAGAATGAAGGAAAGCCACTCAGGAAAACAAAAGAAAAATGTTAGAGAGCTTGTTAGTATGATTACTAACAGAGTAAAAGATGAGAAAGCTTTAGAGGTTGAAGAGATCCTCATTCAAATTCATAAAGTGAATAGGAATTAGAGCCACAATTTGGCAAAATTAGCTTGCTAAAATATGCCTGGTTAGTTCTGAAAAATTTCGGGACTAGAAGAATCCCTATAGTTCCGTCATTTTGGAAATGAAAATGGTGAAATCCTGAAAAAGGGAGGGGTTGCCACGTTTAAAATTTAGTGACTAAAGTTTGACCTGAAATTTTGATTCTACTTCAGGAAGCTGGAAAAAAAAAGGTAACTGCCACTGAGATACGGTAGATCACAAACAACCCACCCGGTTTTGTCAGCTTTATAGACGTTTTTCCTCCCTTACAAGAGAACATTTGACACTGGGCATCACTAATCAAGATGCCAGTGCTTTTAGTTTCTAGTTCTTCCTCCTGTGCTTTCCTTACTGCAGAAAGCACAGTATGCCTGGGTAGATGTGTGACTGATTTAAAAGTCAATGTACCTGTTTTACCCTTTGAAATCAAGGTTTCCATTGTAGGGCTGTTAGAAAGAATGTCATGAGTGAGCATATTTCTATCCCAACATTCACTTTGGCAAGTGCAAAATGAAACTGCCAAGTAGAGCAAGATGGAGTTAGTTCCATAATTCCACTTCCTCTCACACAGGAATACATATTTCACTGGAAATCTGGAGAAACTGAACTAATAGAGCATTTGTATGAACTTAGGGTCTTAATTTGACCCAAACTTCAATTTGTATTAGTTGGCATATTAGTTCAGGGTGTATTTGTTCAGGATGCATTAATTGGAGTCTGTTGTCTTTGAAGGAACTTAATTACAGTCACTCTTCATCTCATTCTTACTAAGAAAAATGTAAAATTTTGCTGCTCTGCATTAATTCCAGCAACATTTCTGCTTATTTTGGCCAGCTCCTACTCCCAAAGTCCCTATGAACAATTATACTAATTTTAAAATGCTTATAAGTGCATTTTATTATATCACTGAAATATCCTTGAAAGCTATGGTTCTCCTAGTTTACTAATATAGCTTAAACTAAAAGATAAAATTGAAATTGATAATGTAAGGATATAGTGAGTCAGCTGACCTAAATGTGTTTTTGCAGCTTTATAGCAAAAGAAATTGAATTTATTTTAAAATATTTTACACTTGTCTGAGGGAATTAGAAAACATCATATAAAATATTAGAAAAAGAGATAAGAAGCACTAGTGTTACATACTTTATAAGGTAGTAAGAGAAGCCAGTTGTTTGTTAGGAACTGAGTCCCTAATTATACGATGGATGTAGAAGAGAATGGAGTGAAAATAGAATTCATGTTTCAGTATCTTGCTGGGATCATGATAAAAAAATTAGCATATTCTTAAGTTACTTCAGTTTAAAATAAATTTTCTTTTTTCTGGCTTTGGTTAGTAATTCTACACATATAACAAAAAAAAGATGAAAATCAGACAAAAATTTAAAGTTCAACAAGAAATGAAAAACACCACATTTACTTACCAAAATAAAAGCAGATACTATTTAATTCCTATAAAATAAATGCACGATACTAATAAGTTTTACTTTGAGCTTCAATAGATTTGTTTTTGAAATCTGCAGTATATTTTATAGAATTACATTTTAGAAGATGTACTTAATTTTATATAACCACTTTAAATAGTGTGAAATATTTATTCTTATTTATAACCCTGGTAGCAGATAAAAAATATAATTGCTTGTAGATATTTAGGAAGAACAACTATTTTAAAACTTAAATCAAACAATAAAATAACAAGACACATGTTCAGCAAGACTGCTGAATTTATAAGCAACTCTTATACATTCGCCATTTTTACTAACATAATGAGCGGGGAGAGACCATGCTGGCCGGACTTGGAGTGGAGTTTTGGGCCCTGCCCTTTCCTTTCGCCACCATGCCAGTTGCCCCGGAAGAGAGAGACCCACCCACGCCAGACCCACATGTCCCTTAGCGGCCGCGCCAAAGCAGCTGTGCAATATTTTTATAGGGTACTGAATTTTGCATAAAGTTCTTCCCAATTTCTTCCACATTTATACATAGTAAACAGTTGTAGACATGTTTTAACTGATACCAGTAAGCCTGGCAAGAAGCTAGAGCAAACCACACATCATACAGTTAGTCATTCTCAACATCCAGACTCCATAGTTCCTCAGAGCTCCGTCCAAGAGAAAACCTGATCTTCCCCTTTTAAGTTTCATCAGTAAATGCTCGGGTTGAGAGCCTTCTACTGAGACTATACCACCTACACGGTAAAGCCTGGCAAGCTACCGTGTTTTATTTACTTTTATGCCAGAGACTAGTAACTATTATGGACCTCAGTTCCATAACCTGAAGAATGGTTTCGGGCTCCCCCTGTCCCTGTAGCAAGTAGATGCCCTTGGGTTGCACTTGCTTGTGACAGGACTAATGGAGATGTTACTAGTGTGCACTGGAGCAAATCGATGAACAATGGGAAGAGAGTGATACAGTGATACAGTGATATTAACATCTCTTTATGCATCTAAAAGTGAATTTACAAAAAATTCTAGAAGAAATGTTTTTAAAATATAGACTTATATTTTATTTATATTTTAAAATATATGCTTATAACTAATAAAAGAAATGCAAGATCACAAGAAACATAAACAAAAAATCATGTAATTATACATGCACAAAATAATGTCAGCTGCTGTGTTAATCCATGCTGAGTGTGGATTCATTTAATATAAAGTAGTAAGTCAACTTACTACTCACCAAACATACCTAAGGGAGAATTACTAGAGTTAACAATAAAAAATACAGATAATCATTCAGTCTTTACAGATGTTTGGTTTTTCCCTTGTTTTTATATATACACCTTTTACATATATAAAAAACATAATACAAAAAAATCCAAAGGAGATAACAATTAATCACCACAATCTTTGAATGTCTCCTTACAGTAACCTTTCCTTAATTGCATCAATTTTCATTACCAACATTGTTATTTTGATTTTTTGCACTGAAGTACAATTTTGGAAATTGCAAATATTTAAGGTAAGGATTATTCCCAAAGCCATATCCCCAGAGAGCAAAGTGTACCAAGATGTCCTGTCAAAGTTAAAAAGAAGATTAAAACAGGTATGCCTTCAGATTTCTAAGGTAGATATGTGAACTAACTCTCCTTAAGAAATATCTATCAATTATTCAATTATCTACGTTTAAATATATCAGCTTCTAAAGATCAACATCTCTCCCTTCCCAAATCACCATGCACATACTCAAAAATTCATCCAATGATCCAAAATTTTGCCAGGTTTTATTTCTAGTTTGTAGATGTCTTTGTGACTACTGGATCAAGCCCAGACTCCTCTGTGGCATTCTAAGTATTTATGGCCCTTCAAAATATGTCTCTACTAAGCTCACTAACATGTTTGCAACATTCCTTGGCTCCAGAGAAAGTGGCCTGTATGTCTCTTAAATTCACAGGGAAGCCATGGAAAGTAGTGGAAGTGCACTGCACAATTTCCAAGGTAAACTGCACAGCCAGTATCCAGACCTTTTGTCAAATAATTTTTAGTTCAAAATTGTGAGAATTAAGTGAGACAGAACTATTCTTTCTCTGATTAATTTCTTTTTTAAAAGATAGCACATTTTAAACATCTAATAGGCTGGTATCTGACATAGACTACCTTCATTTCCACGATGTTTAGTGACTTTCTGAAATTATTTTGGAACTGTAGAAGCTCAAGAGCCTATATGGCTCTTGAGCTTCTACAGTTCTGCTCCTATTAGACACTTTAAATCCTCATTTAGGGTGAAAGGGGAGAATGTATATAATAAGCAAAAACATATTCCCAAGCTCTCTGTCCAAAACATCTCCTTCCAGGGAGATATAGATATGTTTGGAATCACCTGGGGAGTCTCTGGAACTATTAGCGCATGAGTCCAAATCCAGATTTGCTCAAGGTGTTCTATTATGGAATGTGGCTTGGGAACTGTGCTGGTTTTGTTTAAGTAGCCAAGGGTGAGAACCACTGGAAAACCATGGCCTCTGGGCATGCTGTACCTCAAGATCAATAGATTCATTAACATATCCATCATGAGAGATACTCATTTCTTGCTCCAATCAATTCCATATTAAGATAATACTATTATCATACCTTTGTACTGTTTCACTTTAATAAGTTCACATATTTTCCCTTTCAGGAGCTATTAAATTTTTAAGTTGGGGGGGGTGGGCACAATAGCAGCAAATAAGGAAGAGAAAGAAAATTAACAAGTTATTATCCATGTTATTATTAACAGGTAATTATCAGCATCACTGTAAATACTCCCTCCACTCTCAAAGACCTTGGGATTTCATTTATGTTCTTGACACAAACCATCATATTTCTATTTGCAATACAGTATATACACAAATGTTGGATCTTAGCTTTTTAAAAAATATATAAAACACTAAGCCACACACTCTCCTATCCATTCATTCAATCATCTAGTACAAGAAAAGTAAAATGTTTATATAACACCTAAAAGCCTTTAAATTTTCTCAGACCAATAGATGAAAATGAGACCTTTACACAGAAGTAGAAAGACTAGATCTTGGGTACAAAAAGCATAGTTTGACCTACTTTTTTGTGCCCACGTTGATCATCAGCTAACCCAAGAACCAGTTTCTTACTAATTAAATAAGAGTTATAGTGAATAAAGATAAATAAATCATCCAGACTATGCAGATATTCAATTTGTCTTTCCCTTGATACTGAGCTATCTGTACTCATATATATTGTGAGGATTAGCCAAAATATTTTTAGTTTTTTAATTTTTTATTATACCACCGTGTGATGTACAATTAAAAAAGATGTTCATGATTTGGTTTCAGTCAGACATTTTTTCAGCACCCATCCCTCCACCAGTGCCCCATTCCACCACCAATATTCCCAGTTCCCTCCCCGTCCTCCAGCCTGCCTCTATAGCAGGTACTATTTCTCTTCTCTCTTTCTCTCTCTGACATTGTGGCTTGCCCTACAGACATTTAGAGATTATCATGTAAATCCCTTTGTGTATATTCAATGTTCAGTTCTAGTGTGGCCCCTAACATTCCCCATATTTAGTAGAGCACTAGTATATATTTTTATACCACTAATGAATGCAGTCATTCTATATCTGTCTTTTACCTTCTGACTAATTTCACTCAGCATGATACTCTCCATTTCCATCCATTTGCATGTAAATTTTGTGACTTATTTTTCTTTTTTTTTTTATTTTTATTTTTACAGTTACAAAGATATAAAATTAAAAATTTCATATTTGGGTTTTGGTCATACAGTGTTCCAGCACCCATCCCTCCACCAGTGCCCATCTCCCACCACCAACATCCCCGGTTCCCTCCCCCCCCCCAGCCCTCCTCCATGGCAGGTTCTTTATTTCTTTCCCTTTCTCTCTCTTTCTCTTTTCCTTCCCCTCCAGACTATGGATTACAGAACATACATTAAAAGGTTGTCATGTGTATCCTTTTTGCCTCTATTTAATGCTCAGTTCTAGGTTGGCATTAGTACCCTCGACAATTGTTAGCACACTGTTCCATTTTCTGTCTTACCTAGCCTCTGACTCCCACACGCTTGTGGGAATGTCGGCTGGTACAGCCTTTCTGGAAATCAATATGGACTTTCCTCCAAAGAATAGAAATTGAACTCCCATTTGACCCAGCCATACCACTCCTGGGAATCTACTCTGGGAAACCAAAAATACGCAGCGGAAACACCATCCCTACTTTTATGTTCATAGCAGCACTATTCACAATAGCCAGAATCTGGAAGCAACCAGAGTGCCCGAAAATCGACGACTGGATAAAGAGGCTTTGGTACATCTACACAATGGAATACTATGCAGCTGTTAAGAAAAAAAATGAAGTTATAAAATTTGCCTATAAATGGATGGACATGGAAAAGACTTCATCTTTTCTGACAGCTGCATAGTATTTCATTGTGTATATGTAACAGTTTCTTCAGCCAGTCTTCTGTTCTTGGGCATTCAGGTTGTTTTCAGATTCTGGCTATTGTGAATAGTGCTGCAAATGAACATTGAAGTGCAGATAGTGTTTCTTCTGTGTGTTTTTGGGTCTCCAGGATATATGATATATTCCCAGGAGTGGTATTGCTGGGTCAAATGGGAGCTCAATATCTAGTTTTGAATAAATGTCCATATTGTTATCCAAAAGGGCTGGACCAGTCGGCACTCCCATCAACAGTGGATGAGAGTCCCTCTCTCCCCACATCCACGCCAGCACCTGTTGTCCTTGCTCTTTTGGATGTGTGACAGTCTCTGTGGTGAGAGATGATATCTCATTGTTGTTTTGATTTGCTTCTCCCTGATGACTAGTGATGAAGAGCACCTTTCATATGGCTTTTGGCTCGTTTGAATTTCTCCTTTTGGGAAGTTTCTGTTCATTTCTTCTACCCATGTTTTGATGGGACTAGCTCTTTTCTTCTTGTAGAGTTCTACCAGCGCTGGATATATCCTGGATATTAACCCCTTATTGGATGGGAAGTTATTGAATATTCTTTCCCAGTCTGTGGGCTGTCTCAATATTTTGCTCAATGTTTTTTTTTGAGGTGCAGAAACTTTTCAGTTTTATATAATCCCATTAGTTTTTCTTTGCTTCCATTTGCTTTGTCAGTGCTGTTTCATCTTTGAAGATGCCTTTAGATTCGATGTCATAAAGCATTTTTCCTATGTTTTATTCCGTGTACTTTTTGGATTCATGTCTGATGTTTAGATCTTTGATCAATTTTGATCTGACTTTTGTGCATGGTGTTAGAAGAATGTCTAAGTTCATTTTTCACATGTAGTTGCCGAGTTTTCCTAACACCACCAGTTGAAAAGGCTTTCTTTGCTCCACTTCATATTTTTTGCTCCTTTATCAAAGATTAAGTGACTATATATTGGAGATAGTGTTTCAGGATATTCAGTTCTATTCCATAGCTCTACTGGTCTGTCTCTATAACAATACCATACCATTTAGATTACAACTGCTTAGTAGTAGAGTTTGAAGTTGAGGAAATTGATACCTCCCATCTTCTTTTACCCAAGGATTGCTTTAACTATTTAGCTATTTGTGGAGTTTTATTATTCGATATAAATTTCGACAATTAAAATGGAAAGGAATGGGAGTGGCAACTACACCACCTCCACTTTGCTGATGACATCGTTCTAATAACAGCAAACATTAGCTAAGCGGCACAAATGCTGGGTGACTTGGACCGAGAATGTGGAAAGATAGGTCCACAGCTGAATCTCAACAAAACAATGTTCATGAAAAATTGAACTAGTTCCAGAGGCCCCATTCACTCTCAATGGAACAAATATCCTGAATGCAGCAGTTATGTGTACCTAGGTTGAGAAGTCAACATGATGAATGACCCAAAACCTGAGCAGCATGGAACGTCTTCAAGATTATCAAAGAAATAGTTAAAAGGACAAAGAACCTCCGGCTCCGGGCACATCTCTTTGACTTCACCATTCTCCCTGCATTAACATATGCCTTGGAGACCTGGGCCCTATGAAAGCAGGATGAGAAAGATATTTGGGTCTCCCCAAAGAGAAATCAAAAGAGCTATGCTTGGAATATCACATCTCAATCAAGTGAGAAAAGGAATCGGAGTTTCACCTCCATCAACGATCCAAAGTCAGGGATGCTGTCTCATTTGCCAAAGTGTCGAAAATCAGATGAGCTGGACATGTAATGCAATTTGGAAATGACCTCTGAATTAGAGCCATTACCGACTGGATCCCATGGGACGTGAAAATATCACGTGGTCGCCCACCTACAAAATGGTCAGACTTCTTCGTCAAGACCCTGAGTGAATAGTTTGAGGCTTTTCGTATTCCTGAAGCAAGCAAATGTCATTGGGTTACACTGGCAAGTGATAGGGTCAAATGGAAATGTTACCCCACTCAAGCAAATTGATGAATAACAGGATGTCAAGTGATCAAGTGATCACGTGATAAATTTCAGGAGTGCTTGGTCAATTTCTTTGAAAGTTATCATGGGTATCCTTATAGGGACCACACTGAATTTGTATAAAACTCTACAGAGTATTACCATTTTGATAATGTTTATTCTCCCAATCTATGAGCAGGGAATGTGTCTCCATTTTCAGGTCCTCTTTTATTTCTTGAAGTTTTGTAGTTTTTTAAATTTATTATTATTATTATTATTATTATTATTATTATTATTGCTTTTTGGGTCACACCCGACAATGCTCAGGGGTTTCTCCTGGCTCTGCACTCAGGAAATACTCCTAGAGGTGCTCAGGGGACCATATGGGATACCGGGATCAAACCTGAGCCGGCATGGGCGGGCCACGTGCAAGGCAAACGCCCTACCTGGTGGACTATCACCCGGTCCTGTAGTTTTCTTTATACAGATTCTTTATATTCTTAGTCAAACTGATTCCTAGGAATTTGATTTTCTGTGACGCAATTGTGAATGGGATCATTTCTTTAATATTCCTTTCATTGCTTTCATTATTTGTATATAGGAAAGCCACTGACTTTTGGGTATTGATTTTGTATCCTGCCACAATAAGAATGTATTGTTTCTAGGAGCTTTTTGGAAGAGAGTTTAGGGTTCTATAGGCATAATATCATGTCATCTGCAAATAGTGATAGCTTGACTTCCTCCTTTTGTATCCTGATGCCATTAATATCCTTTTCTTCCCTGATTGCTATGGCTTACTTCCAGTACTATATTGAATAGAAATGGTGAGAGTGGGCAGCCTTGTCTTGTTTCCCAATCTTAGGGGGTAGGCTGTCAGTTTTTTCCCGTTTCATTATTACTTGCTGTAGGCTTGGAATAAATGGCTTTGACTATATTCAGAAAGGTTCCGTCAATTCCCATAAATTATTGTTTTTAAAGGCCTTCTATAAATCAGAAATTCAATTAATGTAAAAACTCTTTAATCTCAGAAAGATTTTATTCATATCCCACTTCTGATTGGTTGTTACCTCATCTCTAATCATACCCATGACTTTAAAAACCAATGATTAAGTGCCAGGGAGACAGCTCAAAGGGCACTTGCTTAGCATTGCATAACAGAAGCCCAGGTTCAATCACTGGTACTACATAGGCCGCCCCAAGCACCAAGCCAGGAGGAGTTCCTAAGCACCACCAGTTTGAGCATAAAAACAAAAATCATAAAATAAAAAAACAAAATAAAAATGCTCATTCTACACTGAAAATAATTTTAAGTAATAAAGCTCAGTATTTATTTAATGTAAATAATGACAATTTTTCAGACTTTCTCATTGGTGGTATTTTCAAATCATCCCATGATACTTTTTACTTTTTTTCTAACCCCTATTTTCATAATTTATTTACATTTCTGATATCTGTGGTATTCCTCATTTTCTTCTTATTACTGCTAAAAGCTGAACCATCTGATGAACTTGTTAGGTTACTTTTACCATCAATGTTACTACCCTGAGTTATAAATAGTCACGTGCCTACAATTAGTTTATATTCAAAGATCTTGCATTTTCTCACAAATGTGAGATACTAACAAAGTAAGTTTACCATGTTATCCTTCCATGTTTTAAACATGATTACTTTGTTGAAAGGGGATTAATATAAAACTTTTCGATAAGAAAAATCATGATGAATATATAGCAATCACACAACAATTTAAAAAAAAAGTATGAATACAGTTTTGCAACACTGCATGTATATATAGGAAGGTGGAAAGATTATAGTTGAAATTGATTTTCCTGTACTTGGAAGCACAATTGTGTGTTTTAAATAACTGACATTAGTCTTTCAAACATTCAGCATTATTTATTTTTCATACATTTTTAGTGGTCAATGAAATCAAATAGTTCTTACATTTTCGAACACTAATAATAGGGGGAAATATCCATTGGTAAATAGTACTTTGCCCATACTTCAGGTAGACAGTGTAAATTGTAGCTTGGGGCTTTAACATATGGTCTTGTTCACACTGTGATCAGAATCTTCTGAGCCCCAGATTACTGGTAGAATTTGACCTTTTGTGCCTTGCTGAGTGAGGGGAATAGAATATCCCAGAGAAAGTACCAGCTAAGACGGCTCCACAAAAACAGCACCTGCCCCTCTCTGAATCCACACTACTGCCTAGAGGGCTACTTCTCAGGCTATTGTTCCAGCCCAGGAATACATAAACACTGTACCCCAAGCACCTTCCTCTCCCTCCTGCATGGGCTGGAGCCTTGTGAGGGAGGATCCTTTCCTATGAGAGACACATCCCAGGACTTAGATCACCTTCATCTCACCAGACACATTTGATGTGTCAACTTTCCCATGGTAAGGATTCAAGACGTTTCCCCAGAAAGTCTTCCAGAACCAGTATGAATCACTGTATATCTGGATTAATTCCAGATGCCAGGCACATCTGTCTCAATATTGCCCAGTAAGTACACTTTGTAAACAGTCTGCTGAACTTAGAGAATCAATTCCATATGAAAGATACAAACACAAACTTCATCTGAAGGTGGGTGAGTGGAAATTCTCTAAAGCAGGTTATTTGGGGAGCAGACTTCTACTAAGTCACTTCAAGACTACAAGTTACCATCCAGCTACATCATTTGGACTGCCAGCTAGTCTTAGCCCTGCCTCTTTCCTGCTATCATGTTTCCAGGAAACACAAATAATATTCCAAGAGAACCATTAATCAAAAAGCAGAGGTTCCTAATTGGCCTGAGTACTCAAATACATTCAACAAGACCGAGGTCTCAGTTAAAGTCAATACCTTTTAAGGCTCTTAGTCTAGTTTTCCTTCACAGCATAGCCTCTGAATCTAAAGAAAGGGAGGAGAGAAGGAATTTCTAAAAACCATTCAGCTGGTTTCTTTTACATCTTAATAAAAAAAAATATCAGGAAACACTTCCCATCCCCCTACCAGGTGTGTTTGAGCCCCTGTGGAACCACTCAGTCCCAGGGCCAGAACTTTCACCAACAGGGCTGAGGTGCACCAAGCCTCGGACCTGCCACCAGAACACTTCCTCCCAGCTTCCGCATATGGTTCCCACCCACCGCAGATGCTTCCCACCTACTGACATCCCAAAATTCAAAGCCACTGAGTAAATAGAACTACTTACTATTTATTTTACCTGAGATAGCAGTGAGCATTCATCCCCACATTCCTTCCCACTCATCCCAAACTCTGCAAACAACCCAGACACCTACTAACTGTACTATCTAGTCACCCAAGAACACACATTTGCAACCTACAATAGTCGTTATGGTAAAGCAATGCAGAAATCCATCAAACTCAGTGACTGAAGTCACTAACCCAGATGAGCCAAGCAATAATGATGAGCTATATAAACTCTGTGATAAGGAATTTTGGGGAGGAACTGTTAAGGATGAATAGGAACTCAAAGAAGCAATGGAATACAAGGTCAATAAATACAAGAGGACATGAGAGCAAAAATAAGTAAACTGCAGACCAAAATACAAGCAGAAATGACAGATATTAAAAATGTGGTAAGTGAAATGAAAAACACACTGGAAGGCCTGCAAAGCAGAGTAATGACTGCGAAAGAAAGAATTATTGATCTCGAAGACAAGTCCAAAGATTCTCTAGCCAACAGCAGAAGATGGAAAAAAAGACTCAACTTAACAGACAACAAGAGATAATCAGGATGAAGCCAAAAGGAATAAGATATGGATCATTGGGGTCCAAAAAGGGCAAGAAGAAAACCTTTATGAAGAAGAAGCTGTCAAAGCCATCATTGCTGAGAAGTTCCCTGAACTAAAGAATGTGTGCCCCCATATTCAGGAGGCCCATAGGATACCAACTAAAAGAACCCCCAATAAGAATACTCTAAGACACATCCTAATTAGAATGACAAAAACAATAGATAGAGATAGAATACTGAAAGCAGCAAGATCAAAGAAAGAAATCACACAAAGGAGCATACCTAAGACTTAGAGCAGACTTCTCCAATGAAACACTCTGAGACCTAAAAAATGGTGGGATATTGTGAAAAGGCTTAATGAACTGCAGGCCTCATCAAGAATTCTTTACCTGGGGCCGGGCAATAGCCCAGTGGGTAGGGCGCGTTTGCCCTCCCGCCCCACCAGCCCCCGGTTTGACCCCCCGCATCCCATATGGTCCCCAAGCACTGCCAGGAGTCATTCCCCTGAGCACCCGCGGTGTGACCCAAAAAGCAAAAAAAAAAAAAAAAAAAGAATTCTTTACCTGGCTAGACTCACATTCAGATGTGAAGAAAAGATACACAACTTCATGGATAAAAAACAATTGAGGAACTTCATAGAGTCAAAACCAATTTTAAAAGAAATACTGAAGGACTGACTGTAAAATAAGACAGAACCACAAAACACAACAAGTTTAAACAGAAAGATGGCACAAAATCTGACATCAATAATCTCAACATCAGCAGTCTAAATGTACCAATTAAAAGGCATAGAGTGGCAAAATGGATTAAAAAACTGAATCCAGTATTCTGCTGCCTATAAGAAACACATCTTAATAATCAGAACAAACACAGAATCAAAGTGAAAAGCTGAAAGACCATTCTCCACACAAACAACTCCTCCAAAAAGGCTGGTGTAGCCATATTAGTATCTGACAAATAGACTTCAGGCTGAAAAAATATTAGAAAGGACAATGAAGGCCATTTCTTAATAATAAAGTGGTATTTATATCAGGAAGGAATCACACTACTAAACATATATGAACCAAACAAGGGGCCAGCAAAATACTTAAAACAACTGCTAATAGACCTCAAAGAAGACAATAACAGTAGCACAATAATAGTTGGAGACTTCACCACTGCTTTATCAACTATAGATAGATTGACAAGACTGAAACTCACCAGGAAAATACTAGCCCTGAATGAAGAAATGGAAGAAAGAGAGCTGGTTGATATATACAGGGCTTTTCATCCCAAAAAAGCTGAATACACATTTTTCTCCAGTACACATGGAACATTCTCCAAGATATACCACATGCTGAGCCACAAAGCATACGCCAATAAAATAAAAAATATAGAAATTGTGTCATTTATCTTTTCAGACCATGATGCACTGAAAATAGAAGTCAACCATACACAGAAGCAGGGAGTCAAACCATCACCTGGAAACTGAACAGCTCAATGCTGAACAACCAATGGGTCATAGAAGAAATCAAACAGGAAATCCAAAGATTCCTGGAAACAAATGAAAATGAATACACCAACTATCAGAACTTGTGGGACACAGCAAAAGCTGTGTTAAGAGGAAAGTTCATAGCTCTGCAAGCATTCATCAGGAAAGAAGAAAGGGCCCACATAAATAATCTGACTTCGCAGCTCAAAATATATTAAAAAAATAGCATTTAAAGGAGCCCAAACCAGCCAAAAACAAGTAAATAGTAAAACTTAGGGAGGAAATCAATGAGCTGGTAACTGAAAAATAATCCAAAAGATTAATGAAACAAAGAGCTGGTTCTTTGAAAAAAATAAACAAGATCGATAAACCACTGACAAGACCTGTAAGGACAGGAAAAAGAGAGAACCCAAATAAACAGAATCAGAAATGAAAATGGTGATATCACAACAGAAACCACAGAAATCCAAAGATCATCAGAGATTACTTTGAGAAACTGTATGCCATGAAACATGAGAATCTAGAAGATATGGATAAATTCCTGAAGTCCTATAACCTCGCACAACTGAAATAAGAAGACGTGTAATACCTAAATAAGCCTGTTACCATCAAGGAAATTGAAACAGTAATTTAAAGTCTGCCCAAGCACAAAAGCCCAGGTCCAGATGTATTCACTATTGAATTCTACCAAACCTTTAAGGAAGACTTAATGAGTGTCCTTCTCAAGCTATTCTAGGAAATAGAAGGAATAGAAACACTCCCAAACAGCTTCTATGAGGCATATATAACCCTGATACCCAAAGCAGGGAGAGACAACACAAAGAAAGAAAATTACAGTCCAATCTCCCTGATAAACACGAGATGCTAAGATCTTCAACAAAATACTAGCAAACAGAATCCAAAGACTCATCAAAAAGATTATACATCATGACCTAGTAGGATTCATCCCAAGAATGCAAGGATGGTTCAACATTCGCAAGTCAATCAATATACTACATCATGTCAGTAAGAGAAAAATAAAAAACTATATAATTATATCAATAGATACAAAGAAAGCATTTGACACGATCCAGCACCCTTTCATAATCAAAACCCTCCAGAAAATGGGAACTGAAGGAACCTTCCTTAAGATAGTCAAAGCCATCTACCAAAAGCCCATAGCAAACATCATTCTCAATGGGGAAAAATGGAAAGCCTTCCCCTTAAGATCAGGGAGAATATGGGAGAATATAAGATTGCCCACTCTCACCTCTTTTATTCAATATAGTACTGGAAGTACTTGCCATAGCAATCAGAGAAGAAAAGAACTTTAAGGGGCATCCAGATAGGCAAGGAAGAATTCAAGCTATCATTATTCGCAGATGACATGATATTATACCTAGAGAACCCTAAACTCTCAGCCCAAAACTCCTAGAAACAATAGATATTTGTAGTAGAGTGGCAGGGGACAAAATCAACACCCAAAAATCAGTGGCTTTCCTATATACAAATAACAAAAGAGAAGAAAGGGATATTAAGAAAATGATTCCATTCACAATTGTGCCACAGAAAATCAAATACCTAGGAATCAGCTTAACCAAGTGTGTAAAGGACCTGTGCAAAGAAAAACTACAAGACACTGCTCCAAGAAATAAAAGAAGAAACAAGGAAATGAAAACACAGTCCCTGCTCATGGATGGGGAGAATCAACATTGTCAAAATGGTAATACTCCCTAGAGCTTGGTACAGATCCAATGTGATCTCTATAAGAAAAACCGTGACATTCTTCAAAAAATTGACCAAACACTCCTGAAATTTTTATGGAATAATAAACCCCCATGGATAGCTAAAGCAATCCTTGGGAAAAAGAAAATGGGAGACATCACCTTTCTCAACTTCAAACTGAACTACAAAGCAGTATTCATTAAAACAGCAAGGTATTGGAATAAAAACAGACCTGTGGACCTATGGAATAGAATTGAGTATCAGACACCCATCCTCAAACACAAGATCATTTAATCTTTGATAAAGATGCAAAGAGTCCGAAATGAGCAAGGAAAGCCTCTTCAATAGGTTGTGCTGGAAAAACTGGGCAGCTACATGCAAAAAAAATGAATTTGGACCTCTCTCTAACACCATACACAAAAATCAGATCAAAATAGATTAGAGATCTCAATATCGGGCCTGAATCCACAAAGTACATTGAAGAAAATATAGGAAAAACCCTCCACGACAATCAAGCTAACGTCATCTTCAAAGGTGAAACACAACTAATGAAGCAATTAGAAGCAAAGATAAACATATGGGACTACATGAAACTAAATAGCTTCTGCACCTCAAAAGAAACAGTGACCAAGATACAAAGACAGCCCACAGAATGGGAAAGAATATTCACCCAATACCCATCTGATAAGGGGTTAATGTCCAGGATATATCATGCACTGGTAGAACTTTACAAGAAGAAAACAGCCAACCTCATCAAAATATGGGGGAGAAGAAATGAACTGAAACTTCGACAAGGAAGAAATTCGAATGGCCAAAAGACATATGAAAAATGTTCATCATCACTAATCATCAGAGAGATGCAAATCAAAACAAAAATGGGGTATCATCTCATGCCACAGAGACTGGCACACATCCAAAAGAGCAAGAATAACAAGTGCTAATGTGGAACTCTCATCCATTATTGATGGGTGTGTCGACTGGTACAGCCTTTTGGTAAAACACTATGGACATTCCTCCAAAGATTAGATATTGAGCTCCCATTTGACCCAGCCATACCACTCCTGGCAATATACCCTTTAGAAGCCTTAGAACACACAACAGAAACACTATCTGTACTTTTATTTTCATAGCAGCACTATTCAAAATAGCCAGAATCTGGAAACAACCAGTGTGCCTGAGAACTAATGACTGCATAAAGAAACTTTTGGTACATCTACATAATGGAATACTATGCAGCTGTTAGGGAAAAAGAAGCTATGAAAAACCTATGAAAATTTGCCTATAAATGGATGGACATGGAGAGGATCATGTTTAGTGAAATTAGTCAGAAGGAAAAAAAAGACAGATATAGAATGACTGTATTTATTTGCATAACATAACTATGTATATATATGTGTGTGTATATATACAATTATAGACCTCATTCCCATGACCTGATGGAATGGTTTGAGGCTCTTTTATGTTCCTGGAGCAAGCAGATGCCCTTGGGCTCTTTCTAGCATGAGACAGGACATATGGATATGTTACTGGTGCCCGCTCAAGCAAATTGATGATGAATGGGAAGACAGTGACAGTGACACACACACACACACACACATACACACATATTATGATACAATATCCAAGGCCAGGCAAAACATGGATCAGGAGGTCTTGTCAAAGGTGGAAATTACCACAAACGTAAGGGAGTCAGAGGTTAGGTAAGACAGAGAAGGTAACTGAGTGCTAATAATTGTCAAAAGTGCTAATACCAACCTAGAACTGAGTATTAAATACAGGTGAAAAGATACACACAATAACCTCTAAGTGTATGTATTACAATCCATAATACATAAGAGAAGGATGAGAGAAAGAGAGAGAAAAAAGAGAAAGAGAGAAAAGAGACAAAGAACCTGCCATAGAGGCAGGCTGGGGGGTCGGGGAGGGAATTTGGGCATTGGGTAGTGGGAAATAGGCACTGGTGGAGGGATGGGTGCTGGAACACTGTATGGCCAAAACCAAACATGAACATCTTTGTAACTGAATATCTCCCGTGGTATAATATTTTTTAAAATAAATAAAAAACAATATATATATAAATATATATGGAACCTAAGAAGATTATATATGATACATTTTCAGTTTTAAAATAATGGAAAAAGTCATAGCATATTGTATCATTCATTTTCCTATTTTAATGATAAGGTAGATGTTTTTATTCACTCAGTAAAACAATCACTTCCCTCCCTGGGTAACCTATAACAGTAATTTATAGTTTATCCTGGAAGACACAAATTTAAACATCCTTCATGGAAAAATATATGCCTGAAACTCATAAATGTCTTTATAACTTTGTCAGTCATGGTGTTGCAATAAAAAAGTGTCTTAATAATTTGGAAATAAAGTTGTAAAAAAATTAGAGTGACCATAGACAAAGTTATTTGGCTCTTTTGGTCTATTTTATTCTTTATTTTTAATTTATTATAGTTTATATAGTTACAATAGTGTTAAAGTCTATGGTATTCCATATATACATTATTGTACACCACCACCAAAATGCCCATACTCCTCTACTACTATGCCTATCTGTCTACTATTCTGATCTTCTCTCCCCTTCCACTTGCCCCACTGCTTGGTAATTTGTTCTGTATTCCAGTGCCAAGAGTTTGTTATTGCTCAGTACTATGTCATTAGTTTATCTCTCTCTATTCCACAGTTGAGTGATATCTTCTATTTGTCCTTCTCCCTTTTATTTTGCTTAACAGATACCTATAAATAAAAGGAGTGGTTTCCAGCTGAGATGACCTAAGAGTAAGTTAATTTGGCCGCTTCTTACCAAACAGAATTTCAAACAGAAAATGGAGATGAAAAGAAAAGGCACAAACCTACAGGGGGAAACTGGGTCTCCTGGGAGACTGCTCAGGCAAGATTCTAAGACTTCTAAACCACACAGAGACTTTTCTTGAGAGAAGAGTAATGCCCCCAAAGCACTTGGGCTTTGATTTATACGTCTTTGTTCAAATTTTACCCTCACCCTTGCCTTCTAATACAAACTTGTCTATGATTAGTGAAGACACTGACCATAAAGACTTGAACTCAAAGATTCTACTATAATAAGAACTGAATCCCTATCAAGTGTCCATCCTTTGTCCTAGGCAACAGAGATAGATCAAAGAATTAGAGATCCTTTGAGCTAACACAAACATATACAGGTAACTGCAGCTGATAATAAGCATCTCAAACATAATTTAGATAATGAACTGGGGAAGATAATGATTGGGGAGGAGACAGATTTTAAAAATGCAGACCAAGAATAGCTTCTTTAAGAATGTAATTTTAAATATAAAATCATAATCTGAGTCTATTCTCAATGTTTTCAACTAATTTTCAATGCATATTATAATTGACACAATATTGGGAAAGACTATGATGGCAAAACTCAGAAGAAGGAAGGTGAAAGGGTGTGAGAGAGGGAGATATTAGGTAAGGACCACTCTTTTTTGCCCTTCACCAAACACAGTACAGAGACTCCTTTCTTCATCCGAACCCTCCCCTGTCCCCTAACAGGTTTATGACTCTTGGCTCTGCCTGTACTTGATAAGAATACAGAATCTACCAAACAATGATGGAGAAAGAGTTTCTAAATAGCAATCAGGAAAAATTCTCTTGTAAGATAATAACTAAGAAAACATTTTATTTGGAACTTCCAATGTGACTGGAGGTTTTTTGAAAAAAAGGAAAGAAATAGAAGACATGAACAGAGACATAGAAACAGGCAAAGGCAGAGACAAATCAGTAGGAAGAGTTAGGAGTCTTGTTGCAAATCCAATAGGAGGCAAGTAGGGGACCAGAACAATAGTACAGCAGGTAGGACAAGGACCAGGTTTGTTCCCTGGTATCCCATATGGTCCCCTATGCACTGCCAGGAGTAAATCCTAAGTGCTAGCCAGGAGTCACACCTCTGAGCATCGTTGTATGTCCCTCAACTCTCCCTCAACATGCTCCTCACGGCAAAAAAAGGGAAGCAAAGGAGCAGTATGATTTCATTTACCTTTTTAAAAGATTCTACTGAACACAGTAGTAAAGAAGTGTGGTAGGAGGTTCTCAAACTAGCCTAGACAAGTAGCAATGCAACTTGAAGGGCAGCAGTAGCATGGGGAGAGGTGAATGGCTTTAGGCATGGTTTGAGATGGATCCCAGGATAGGCTGACAGACATCAATACCTATGGAAGGTAGAACGTCACTCCTGTGTGTGGCAAAAAACATTGCCCTTTACTGAAATTGTGATGATGAGGAATTTCACTGAGCATATCCAGTTTGAAAAAGCTTCAGAAACACAATGGGAATATCAGTTATGCTTCTTGGAAGGCACTTCATAAATTTGAAGTTTTTTAAATTTCACTGAAAGTATTCCTTGAAACCACGGGCAATCTAAACCACTGTGATGGTTCTTTTTATTATGAGTAAACAAATGGGAGTAATTCACAAAGGTAGCAGGAGTCAAGCTGGGATGCCCCACAGCAGATGGCTGGCTCTGCTCAGGTTGACTACTCTGCCATATGACTCCACTGAGAGCAGCTCCTTCATGGTGGTTTTGTTGTGTTTTCACACACAAAAAGCACTGTGTCCAACATCACCTTTTATTTCTGTGCATCTGTGTAGAAATCTATAAAAGTGGCCTGTGTTTATTTTTTAAACACATCTGTGTGCTTATTTAGTTAAATATAACAATTTATACAAATTAGAGAAATAAAATGAAACCTTTGCCTAAAGGAGGCCACAGCTCACTGACCAACAATTGTGACTGTGGGCTCAATGTAAAATAGCTTTATTGCTATAGATCAGTTGAGAACATAACAGAGAATTGGTTGGCTAAATCACTTAGTGAAAAAAAGCATTAAAAAAAGGTAATGGCTGATGACCTAGAATCAAGTTATCATCACATAATTTCAATTTATCCCTTAACAACTATTGATTAATGACTGACTGCCCATTAACTTCAGGTACTGCTAAATCCTTTCTCAGTAGAAAGACAAACCACACTAAGAGAGAGCAGGATGCAGGAAGGTCTAAGATGCTTTTGACTGAGGTAGGTAACAGGTGATTCCAAAATGCAAGACAAACAAATCCACCTACCAGTGATTTTAAGCATTAACTATAACTCTTGCTAATAAATTGCACACAACCTTTACATTCCTATTTAGAATCAAAATTTAAATTTTTATTGAAATACATTATTGGTGTAGCTTAAATGAAGCTAACCAGCACATTAATGTTTTAGAAATATTTGCCAGCACTGTTAGTGGGATAATCTAAAGGCATTTCAATTATCATTTACTACCATCTTTTCCATATAAATCTTACAAGTTCTGAAAAAAAACAGTCAATTTGCCTTACAATTCAATTCCTATCTGTATGAGAGTCACAGATAAACAGAGCATTAGACCAAAGTTAGGGAACCATTTTTTCTGCCAAGGACTGTTTGATAATAATTACAAAATTCACAGGTCAGACAATTTAAGCAGATAGGCCACAGGGAGTCCATCAGAAGCACATCTGTGTGAACGTATCATGTACCAGGGCCAGACCACAGGGTTCCCTGACCTTTTCTTTGCTGTGTACCAAATGTCTCCTACTTCTATAGTAGAGGGCAGAGGAAAGAGAGATAAAATGGACTCTCCAACTTCCATTTTTCCTCCAGCATCATGGAGTTTGAAAATTGCTTCTAAGATAAAAAGGACAGTTTCTGGAACTGAGGTATAATTTCCCATTTCCCCTGTGGGAAATTAACCAGGCCTCCACCAATTTGATGATGTTCTAGTCTTTGTTACACTTTTGTGCTTCTGCCTTCCCAAGAATTTGTACAAAGAATAACCCCTCTCAGTCTCTCTCTCTCTGCTTCTCCTTCACGCTTTTCTTCTCCTTTCTTCTCACCCTCCCTTCTCCCAGAGTCCTTCCTTCGTTCCTTCCACTCTGCAACAACATCCGCTGTCCCTCTTTTGGATACATTCTCTCTAACAGCAGCTGAGTTCATGTCTTTGGGGCAATGCTCTCTTATCACTCATATTGTCCTTTAATGCTGTTGGCCATACAGTATAAGTCATTTAAGGGTTATTTAAGCCAAAAATATGTTTGGTCTTTGGTTTCAGATAATTTAGAATGAACTAGCTGAGGTAAAGGATTCTCATCTAACTGACTTTTAAGATCCTATCTAGCTGACTAAAACCTTATACCAGGCTTTGAGAGCAACAACTTAATCAATAATAAACCTGTATTGCTTTCTTTGTCATTGACCTAAGCAAGTTTCCCATGTTTCCATAAGAGATGACTAGTTATAGTAGGACAAGATTATATAATATTTTTGGTTCCTAGTCCAAACATTCTATTAATAACACTCTGCTCAGACCTTCATTTCATTTTATCAACGATCAGGCTTTTTAAGGGCTAAAAAGTCATTTACTTTTCTTAGATGTCTGATGTTTGGAGTTCTTATGAAGTCGACTTTGTTTTGCATGATGGACGATATGAAAGAAGGTGTAAAAAGAAGACTACTGTCCTTCCCAACCATGACGGCATCTACTGTATACCACAAAGGCAGCAACAACTTCATCAGAGATGATAATCATGTGCACAACCCCAATTCAATCTTCCGCTTTACCTTTCAGCATCTTTGAAACTTTTTGTAATAATTTTTATTCACTGAAACTGATTTCTATGATTTGGCACAATACACCTCTCCTGTTCCCTATTTTGCATTATCCTCTAAGTCAGTTGTATTCTAGAAAAGCAGCATAAGAAATAAAATAAGGAAAGCATGAATTTTGCCCACGTTGACTACAAGAATAATGACTCTCGCCTGCTATTTCACTTGCCTTTCTGAACATTTCCTCCTTGGAAATACAGAGCCCTGACTTGAAGTGACACTTTCTTTTATCGGCGTGTGTTAGGAGTGGACCTGAGCCCAGAGACCGATCCTACCTTCAGTTGAACAAGATGCACATCCACGTGTTTGCTGTCTGAGTCCTGCTGGACAGAATGAGTCAGGTCCCGGACCCTCTCTGACGTCATCCGGAGCCAGGTCTCAATTTCAGGCAAGTGGAGGACAATCTTCCAGTCGGCCCCTGTGTGCAATGGGGGGTGGCTTTTCATACTGCTGGTCTGAATCCATATCCTTCATGGCCTCTTCTCCCTCACCTCGCTCCACAGTAGGCGTCAAGTTGATTGCCATGGGGGAAGCGCCAGTAGCCATAGGGTCTAGATCCTGTGACCTCAGGGGGAAAGTGTCACACTCATGGTGAACATGGAGAAAGCTAAACCTTACTTCCTTCCAAAACAGCTGAAAGACAAGAGGGGAAAAAAGAAAGCAAGAGTCAGTCAAGATTGCCAAATAAAGAAATGATATTTCACAGAAGAAACGGGACTTCTAAATTAAGCCAGACTTCTAAATTAAGAAACCATGTCTCAGAGCAGAAGCAGAAAGAGGTGTTTTGAAAGATAGTAGTCGCCAAACCCAGAACATGATATAAACAAAACAAAACGAACAAAAAAAAAAAGATAAACAACCCACAGTTGTACTGTATGTCTCAACATCATCCTCTACTCCTTAGCAACAAAAATCTGACTTTCAGGTATCTATTTTCCTGCCAAGAATTTAAAACTACATTCCTTGATTCCAACACAGGTCTGTGTGGCCATGTAACTAAATTCTGACCAATGAGAGATTAGTAGGGCTATTGGGCAGAAATTCTGCAAGAGTTTCTCAAAGAGAACTGACTTCTGAGTCCTCTCTCAGTCCTAATTTCCCTCTTGTTCTACTTTGTTCTATCTGATGGCTATAGCTCCAGCTGCCATCAGACCAGGGGTGGCTTTTGAGATGCCAGGGAGACAATGGTAGAACAGGGAAGCAGGTAGTTCAGGCCCATATGCCAGTCATACTTTGGGATCCTGGGCTTTCATTAAGAGGGAAATTAATTTTTATCTTAAAGTTTCATCTTTTTTACTGTTTTGGGCTTTCCTACTCTAATAATTCAAATGTTATTTTGATATATAAACAATGTATTTAATATATGAAATAGCTAGAGTGGTGAAGATGTTCGAGCAGTATTTTCCAAAACATGCCATTTCGGCGTGTGGATTATTATGTGCTAAGGTCAACCAAGGCCACAGCTCAAGATAAACTTTACCAGTCCCTTAATTTTCAGGATGAACAAATATTAGGAGTTTCACTAATAAATAAATGTTTTTACCTAAAATAACCTATCAGACAAAAAACTAGCTTTATGGTAGGGCAAACATGTAATCACAGACTATGTGATCTTTGTTATATGAATCATACTCTCCTCTTAGGAAGCACATTCCTTCTACCTTACCTCAAGTCAAGTACTCTCGTTTTAGTCAATTTACTTCCAGAATTTAAATCCATGTAGATGTTTATATGTATAGAGTTAAATGTGCTCTTTTTTTCTTCTTAAGATGTTTAATGTTATTTGATTGATCAACCAGCCCCAAAAGAACCAAGAGGGCTAAGAGGAAATTTCCTCTCTGCCCTACCATTAGAATAAAATGATGATGAATTCAGGAGAAATTTTCTTTTATATTTGCTTTTTATTGACTTATTTATTTAAGTTTCAGAGGCATACTCAGTGGTACTCACAGCTTACTCCTTGCTCCATACACCTGGCAGTGCTCGGGAATTATATGGGGACTCAACCTAGGGGCATTCTTGTGCAAGACAAGCCTCGACCTTGTACTGACTCTCCAGCCCAATGTATATTTTTTTTTAAATCTTCATGTGTTAGTGAACCAATATAAAACATTTTATTTCAAAATCCTAGTAGATATCTAGGCATATAGTGTATATCAGAAAATCAAAACTTTTATTTTTTTCACAGATATTTTACATGCTAAACTACTAAACTTACATGCTAAACTTATATACTAAACTACTAAACTTACACGGTAAAATGCTAAACTTTTATTTTTACTCTTATTGTCCTAAAATTTACACAACAAAGACTAAATACAATTTATCTCACAAACTCCCAACATATTTACACTAGTATTTCATTATCTTGAAATTTTAAGAGGATTCTGGAATTTCAGCAATAATAAATTGCACTTAAAAGCATGACACTAAAATTTAATCAAGTATGTTAAAAATAACTAAGTGTGAGTTATTACAAAGTAAAAGTTACTTTTTAAAGAGAAAGTTAATTCACTTAGTAATGATCTAACTGTTCGTCTTTTAGAACTAGTCACATATAACATAACAACTTTTGGGATCTTGTACTATAAACATCTTAAATAGTCACTATTTTTGGTTTTAGGAACAGTTTCTTTCACTGAAGGAAATAATCTCTTTTCCAAATATTAGACTTTTACAGTACTACACATTGAAATAGATTATAGTTTTATTTCCCCAAAGATTAAAGGTGGCTAACCAAAAGATCAGAATCTAAATGAGTATCCACACTTTTTTATTCCTAATATCCACATAGTAACAAGAGAAAAAAACTAGTTTCTCTACAAAAACAGGGAGGAAAGACTAAAGAACTTTCCTACTGGATGAGTAACATGTAACTTTCTCTACATAAATGGGCACAGGTAGCAAAAAGACTTGCTGAATTAACAAAAGCCTTAGGAGCACAACTTACCTTAGAAGCCTTCTAAGTTACAAGGCATTGTCCCTGCCCCATCTCTTAAGCATATTTTAAATTAAATAATCAGGGTCACAGCTGTTCACTCGAGTCATCCTGAACAGGATTGGCAGAACATTAGATAAAGGACAACCATGCGAGCAAGCTGGCTTCCCAAAAGGATTCAGCACAATTGACTGTATCCACAAGGTAACCAAGCTCATTGAGGTTTGTAGGGAGTACAAGATGCCGCTCGGTCTCACATTCATTAATTTAAAGAAAGCCTTTGATTCTGTTGAGACCAAAGTGGTAATCGAAGCCCTAGCCAAACAGGGGTGTTCAAACCCAATACATCAAGATACTTGTGAGCTGTATTACAAATTCACCACCAGGATCTCACCATTCTACAAGGAAGTGATCATTGATGTCAAAGAAGGGTTCAGCAGGGTGATACCATTTCACCAAAACTCTTCAGCACCACCCTCAAGAACATCATGTGACAATTAGAATGGGAAGGAAACGGAGTGAAGATATACAGTCGGCAACTACACTACCTCCACTTCACTGATGACATGGTTCTAATAACAGCAAACATTAGCCAAGCGGCACAAATGCTGGCTGACTTCCGACCGAGAATGTGGAAAGATAGGTCCACAGCTGAATCTCAACAAAACAATGTTCATGAAAAATGAACTAGTTCCAGAGACCCCATTCACTCTCAATGGAACAAACATCTCTGAATGCAGCAGTTATGTGTACCTAGGTCGAAAAGTCAACATGATGAACGACCTAAAACCTGAGCTATGCAGGAGGAAGAGAGCAGCTTGGAACACCTTCAAGAGCATCGAAGAAATAGCTAAAAGGAGAAAGAACCTCTGGGTCCGGGCACATCTCTTCGACTCCACCATTCTCCCTGCATTAACATACACCTCAGAGACCTGGGCCCTACGAAAAGCAGGATGAGAATGCTATTTGGGTCTCCCAAAAGAGGAATCGAAAAGAACTATGCTTGGAATATCACGCCTCACTCAAGTGAGAGAAGGAATCCGGAGTTCCGACCTCCATCGATGATCCAGAGTCAGGGACGCTGTCTCCCGTTTGCCAAGACAGCGTCTTGGCAATCTGATTTTCTCGTTGAAAATCAGATGGGCTGGACATGTAATGCGATTTGGAGATGACTGCTGGACTAGAGCTGTTACCAAATGGATCCCACGAAATGTCAAAAGATCACATGGCCGCCCACCTACAAGATGGTCAGACTTCTTCATCAAGAGCCTGAACAAACAGTTTGAGGCTCTTTGTATTCCTGAAGCAAGCAGATGCCATTGGACTACACTGTGATAGGGTCAAATGGAAATGTTACTGGTGCCCACTCGAGCAAATCGATGAATAACAAGATGTCAAATGGTCAAGTGATCAAGTGAATCAGGATCAGGGAGAGAAAGTACAAGCTACTTAACATAATAAAGACCTTGCATTCTCTGGCCTTCATCTAGCCCAACTGGCTGAGAATCACTAAAAGTGGCCAGGCCTCCTCAGCCTGGATCCCCAGATAATTAACATATAAATTAATCAAAATATTTATCAAAAATATTTAAAGATAAGTTGTACACAGAAATAAATATATTATAATAAAGTAGATTTATGACATTGGTATCTGCCTTAGAGAATGGTTTTAGACTTTAATTAACAGCTTTCTCTTTCTGATAAGAGAGAGTTCCATGCTTCCCCTTGATAATATTTTAAATCCCAATAATAGTAGACCAGAGTATTTAACAACAAAATGATACTGAAAATATTAAAATTTCACTAGGTGGAATGAAACCCCAAGCAGAGTGAACTACACCATAATTTCATAAAACTATATACCAGCCCTCAGACATCCTCTGATTTTGACTCTCCAATGCACTTTTAAATTACTAATTAGTTAACTATCCTCTGAAGATCAGCTTATGAACGCACTCTACTTTCAGAGAAGAGCACTAATGCACAAAGATTAACAAAAACTTCTGAATTATGGCTAGA